>JARVJN010000883.1:26029084-26040422 GCA_031763805.1 Argolebias nigripinnis | reverse complement strand
GGACGAAAGACGAAACGTTTCTACTTTTTTTTGTTGCTTTGTTTTGTTTTATTTTTTGAATGTCCAGAGGACCAGACTCAACTTTTTTGGATTTTTCTACCTGGATTATTGAGCATGCATCAGGGTTTTCTAGTTATATATGTTGTGCAGGTGGGTGTTTGAAGTTTGCATGCCTTTGGTAACGGCTCCAGAAGAAATCCAACTGCCAAGGTGACGATCATGACGATGATAGCTGAAAGTAAACCAGCCACCTGAAAACGAGGGAAGAGGTTTTAAACTGCAAAAAGCAAAAACAATGTGTGACAATAAAAAAAAAACATATTGATGCTTCGAGCAGGTTAAAATTGTGTTGCAAATTTGTTTAGTAGGTACAATATTCTTCTCAAAGTCTTTCTTATGTTCTTATGTTCCATGATCATCTCATTACCTTTAGGTTGCCTTTTGTAAAAATAGTTTTTCATTGAGAAAATGATCAAATTCATCAGAACTAGATACATTTCTGTCAAAATGCAGAGTGAATGTTGAAGTACCGATGAATCTGAAGGAGTTTGTGGCTGCGATTCTACATTATTGGAAGTAATCAGTGCTCTCAAATGTACAGGCTCTTACCATGTTTTTGAAGGAATTAGTACGGTGGCCCTGAGGTGTAAATGGACAACATTTGAAAAAATTGAATTACATTAAGCCAAAGCGGAAGTGACCAGAATAGAAGGGGCCAGAATCACATTTGAAAAAAACAGAATTACATTAAGCCAAACTGCAATTTAAAAAACAAAAATTTATTAATTTATTTCATTATTCATTTTCATATTCAAAAAATACCCTACAGCCACGCTTTTTGCATTTTTCACTTTATCCTTGAATCCCTCGTGAAAATGAATAATGAAACAACCTTTATTTTGTGTGGTGGGTGGAAGGATTCTCAATTATAAAAACAACTTAACAAAAATCTAAAAAAGCTAAGTCTGGTCCTCTGGACATTCAAAAAATAAAACAAACAAAGCAAAAAAAATGTAGAAACGTTTCGTCTTTCATCTTAACAAATAGTACACAGACCTCACACCCGTCATGAGAGTTGGTATTTGTATCTTGTTACTGTACATTGTCCTCTTGTTCTGTTTTATGTTGTTAATAATGTTAAAAAAAATACAAATAAAAAAAACCTGCCACTTATGGTTTGACCTAATTTAATTCAGTATTTTCACATGTAATTCAGCTTTATTAAAATGTGATTCCATTTTTCAAATGTTGTTCATTAGAGATATCAAACCATTTTTAAGGGGAAATATTTAAAATAGGATAAATCTTTTAAAAAAGTTTAAAAGTTAACAAAACCCAATAAAAGTCATGGCCCAGATGTCCCAAACGAGCTCAGCATTTTCTGATTTGAATGGTGAAAATAGCAGAAAGCATGCAGAAATGGTTACTTGTCGAAAACATATCATAATAAGTAAATAAATAAATAAAGAGAAACAACATCTATGAAACATACATATTAGTTTACCTGAGTTTTGCCCCCTGTACTTTCTTGTACTGCACTTCTGGAAAGAGCTGTACTCGCTGCAAAAGCCTTGAAGGAAGATCCAAAAATGTTGCTAACTCCAAAGGCTATCAACTCCTACAGCCGAGTCAGAGAAGAAGACGTTTGTCATTTACTAAATCACACAGATTCTTATGGCCAGTAGCTTTTTAACCAGTGGTGTAGCTGTTACAGTGACGCAGCATACCTGGTTCCCATCTATTGTGTAATCATGTTTTATAGAGTACACTTTAGCTACAGAGAAAGCCACAGCAAAGCCCACTATGGCCATTGGAAATGCTTCCATTGCTGACTCCTGGATGATTTGGATGTTTGGGGCCACTGGAGCCTCGTACCTGAAATGGTAAAGGAAAAAATATATATATCAGACAAAAATAAAAGACACTTTCATCTGACATTTACAGCAGTGACACATACAACATTAGTATTGAGAATGCTTAAAGACTCCAGTGCAAGCAACTGCAGAAAAGAAACGCTCAGAGACACAGCAAGCAACCTCAAATGTAAGTCAACTTAAAGACTTAGCATTCATGATTGAATGCACATCACACAACAGCCTTTTTTGCCAGAGTTAAAAACCAAGATCATCTGATGATGTCAAACGATTGCTAGTTGTAGCTGTTGGTCAAATTGTGAAAATTATATAATCTCATAATCACAATCTCTTATGATGTCATAAGATGTCATGTACAGCATATGTGCATTGAATAACTCCAACCCACATCAAAATATAACTCCATCCATCCATCCATCCATCATCTTCCACTTGTTCTGGACACAGGTCTTAGGGACAGCATCTCTTTCCACAGCCACCTCTTCCAGATGTTCTGGGAGGGCTCTAAGGTGTTCCCAGGCCAACCGCGAGACATAGTGTGTCCAGTGTGTCCTGGGTCTTCCCCAGGGGCTCCTCCCAGTCAAACATATCTGAAACACCTCCCTAGGGAGGTACCCAGGGAGCATTCTTACCAGATGCCCGAACCACCTCAACTGGCTCCTCTCGGTGTGGAGGAGCAGCGGTTCTACTCTGAGTCTCTCCTGATAACTGAACTTCTCACCCTGTCTCTAAGGGAGAGTGCAGAGGAAACTCATTTCAACCACCTGTATCCATGATCTCATTCTTTCAGTCTCTACCCAGAGTTCATGACCAGAGGTGAGGGTAGGAACGTAGACCGACCAGTAAACAGAGAGCTTTGCCTTACAGATCAGCTCCCTCTTCACCACAATAGACCAGCACAGAGTCCACAATACTGCAGACACTTCATCAATCTGTATGTCAATCTCACGCTCCATTCTTCCCTCACTCATGAACCAAACCCAGAGATACTCGAATTCCTCCACTTGAGGCAGAACCTCACCCTCGACCTGAAGAGAGCAATCCATCCTTTTGAGGACCATGGCCTCAGATTTGGAACTGCTGTTTCTCAGATGGATGGAGCAGGAGTTGACTTTAAGGAGTGTGTCCAAAGTAACCAGAACGTTGTTCTGGTTCATTTGGGTGTTAAAAGAGCTGAGCTGAAGGGCACAAACACAGCCTGCTGAGAGGAGACCCCAGGGTAGACTCGGAACTTGTTAGTTTTTATATTTTCTTTGGCCAGGAAACAATTCTTGAGATCCCAGGAGAAGCTGGAGAGTGTCCCTGGGGGAGTAAAGTCTAGACTTGCTGCCGTTGCAACTCAATCATGGTATGTGGAAGAAAATAAGTGGCTAGATGTGGCAGCCATCTTAATGTAGGTTGAATCCCAAAGTTAATCAGTGATAGATGTTCTGTACATCCAATAATTACTTTCTGAAAGTGTCAGTGAATGTTGTCAAGTAGTTCATGAGCTAATTTACTAACACAAACTACCATAGACATAGACAATGCATTATTGCCTGCTTTTTGCCCTTCCGCAGTACAAATAAAACAAGTGGTTTCTTGATCTTCAGCTTGAGTTTTTACTTCTTACCCCTTTGGAATGTAGCCAACAACATCAATGCCGTATCTCGTCTTGAAGTCAAAAGCATAAGAAACTCCGCATGCAATAACAGTCTGTGGAAAACAGATAAGCTACATTTAACAATGTGACAGCTAAAATTATGCGACTAGATTTATCGGCCTGTTTTACGGTTTTAACTTTAAGATGTTCATAACAATTCTGATGTATTCACATCAAAACTAAACTTCATGTGCCATAATGCTCTTATGTCACTTTACTGACTTACATTTACAGTCTTAGAAAATGACAAACAAAATCTGTTATCTGCCTGTCACCTCAGATAACGCCACCCTGCGTTGTGTTATGGGATGGTTTATGATGGTTAATGTTGCACAATACTGCTCACCATGATAACCTCGATTGGGATGGGCACAGGTAGCTTGGATTTGAACCTGTCGTTTAGTTCTTTCACGACAAATACCACCAGCATGATCACCAGCGCGATCACCACGTCACACACATTGCTGGATGTTATCTGCTTGAAAATGATCTCCAGGGTCTGGAAAATAAAGCAAGAGTTCAACACCTTCTTGGCTGATGTCAGTGATCAGCTGAGAGGAAAAGAAAGTGATCTGTAGTTACGTAGATGAGTGAAAGTGGTCCGTTGATGCCTGGGACTTGGAGCCCCAGCACAAACTTCAGCTGGGAAACCAGGATGTGAACTGCTGCAGCTGTGGTGAAGCCTGAAACCAGCATGTCCGACAGGTACATGACAACAAAGCCCACCTGCAGGACCCCCATAGCCAGCTGGAACAGAGAGATGACAGCGATTTAGGTTTTTTCCCCACAAATATCAGAAACTACTAAAACAAAAATGTTGTTATTAGCTGCTCCCATTTACACGAGTTGCCACATGAAAGATTTGACAATTGTTTTACTTTGTATGCCTGATCCAACCTGGGCTCAAACATGCAGCCTCAACGTTATGAGGCTGTGGCAATGACCACCAAGCTACCACACCAGACTATTGTAACAGAAGAGAAGACCAAAATGTCAATACAGTATTGTGAATATTTCTGTTCAGTGCCCTGAGACGCTTCTGTTGTGACTTGGTGCTGTACACTGTAAATAAACTGAAGTGAATATTTATGAAGCAAGCATTCACTGTTTTTGGGATCCATTTATCTTCTGTACGTTTTTCAGTGTGATTCTCATCCCACAGTTTTCAAGCTATTTCAACAAATCATTAATCAAAATGTCCAGCTGTTTCCTCAATCCTGCTTTGACTTTTGGTATTGGTGCAACTTTAGCGTTTTCAAATATTTAGCCTTTTCTGACATTTTTTCTTACAGAAAATGAATGGAGTTAATTTTACATCCTTCAGATGTGTTTACAACCTTTTACTGCTCCTTTCAGATTTTGCTCTGCTTCAGCTTCTTTTAGCTTCTATCTGAAAAAAAAAAAAAAAATCTGCTATTTTTTAAAGCTAATTTCAGCCATTCTTTCAGCTGTTTTTCATTATTTTTGCTTACAACATTTTTTGTGCTTCTTCTAAACTTCTTTCTGCTCATTTCAGCTTGTTATGCTCCTTTCTGCTGATTTCTGCAAGTTTCAGGTTTTTCTGCTATGTCAGATTATTCAGCTGTTTTTAATGCTAATTTCAGCATTTTCATCTAAATCCTTATTTTTGCACCCATTTAAACCTTTTTCAGCCTAATTCAGCAAAAATGTGCTCTCTCCACTTCCTTCAGGTAACGTAAGCTTCGTTCTGCGTTTTACCTACTATTCAGCTGTTGTTTTTTTGTGTGTGCACATTTATGCTTTTTTGAAATAATTTCCAACTTTTGTGCTCATTTCTGCTTCTTTAAGCCTAATTGGGCACAGTTGTGTTTTCTCCACTTTCTTCTGGTATTTTAAGTGTCTTCTTGCCTTTTCAGCTAATTTTTTTGTTGCTAATTTTGGCTTTTTAAGCTAATTTACTAATTTTTGTGCTCATTTCTGCTTATTTAAACCTAATTCAGCAACTATGTTTTCTTTGTACTTTATTCTGCTAATTTAGACTTGTTCTTCCATTTCAGCTGCATTTCAGCATTTTTTTGATAATTTCAGCTATTTTTCAACAAGTTCTTCAACAATAAGCATTCACCTGCATTTTCACAATAAATGCAGTTTCTCTAGTTTATTTTAATTTCATTGTACAGTCAAATAATTTTTCTTTTTTTCCTCATTGGGGGGCCACGGCAGAAGCATCGAAGCCCTCTTCTGTTCAACATGTTCGTCCTGTATCTTGATGCGTAGCTTTCAAATGAAACGTGCAAATTATACATCAAAACATGCAACTCAGGGAAAGAGACAGTGGTCTCTTTCACACATGTGGTAGCTCAGTGGTTGGTGGTGGTTGTGTTGGGAAGGGCATCTAGTGTAAAAAAAACAATTGCCATGTTGTTGTGCAAGTTTGCTCTCTGTGAAGACCACTGACAGGGAGAAGCCACAACTTTTATTTTTTATTTGCGATTTTGGCGAAACATCAACCTAAACCTGTTTGGAGCTCTTTAGTTCAGACACCACAGTAAAAACATCATTCCAATTAAAAAGGGTCTCAGAAAGCTGACCTTTACATGTCTTACATTTTGATATATTTCATGTTTTTTAAACAATTACAGTTTAAGTTTCATGATTTTTACTGATTTTCAAAGGAATATTGAAGTGACTAACTTTTAAACCTTTTACAAACACACTCCTATTTCTCCCACTTTGTTACATGCACAAATTATACATCAAAAATGCATTCAGCCCAACGTATTTTGTATCCATCATGAAGTTCTGACAGAATTCTGGTTGGATGTTTGACCACTCTACTTGGCAGTAGAGCTCCTTTAAATTGGTAGGTCATTATAAGCACTGAGTTACTGTAATAAATAAATGTTTTATCATAAAGTTTCCAACCTGCATGACACCAACAAGGAAGGTCACTGAGGAAGCCACCAGCACTCTCTGTGCGTCGATCGACAGATTTTCAAACGCTGTGATGTTGATAGGCGGCCCCTCGTCTGGAGCAAACCTCGTGACCACCGAGCCAATCATCAGACACAAGACTGGGAATGGGCCTGCAGACACAAAATGTGAAATCCTGACGGAGCAATTCAGACATAGCCGTTAAAAAGCAGACACTGTGTGGAGAACTGGGGACTCACAACACAATGCTTGAGCCTCCTCGCAGTTCTTTATGTTTAGCTTCCAAAGAGCATAACTTTGTTGCGGTCTAAAGCTAACTCTGCACCATGCACTCTGAATGTCCTTCAAATATTTTCCCTGAACATTCACGTTTTTTTTATTCCTTCAGTTCTTGCACGGCATGGCCGTGTGACATTTAGTGTAGTAAAATTTGAGGAAAATGTCAGGGGAGTTTAGTCAAGGTTTATGGATGTTTTTTGACTATGGCTGAGGATGTTAGCTGCCCATGAACCATGTGTTTGAGTTGGCAGAGTTCTTTTGTCTCTCAGAGATGAGAAGCTGATTTGATCCTGCATGTGCAGGTGTGTGGCCGAGGTCACCAGTGTCTGCCTGTGAGCCAAGAGCTGATAAGGTTATAAAAACAAGCCTCACACGCTGTCTGTGTCAGATTCTCCTGACTGGGCTCCGTGCATGTAGAACTTCTGTACATCTGTGTAACCTGTGGTGAAAGTCTGCTCTTGCAAGTTAAACCGGTTAAAAAAAACTTCTCGAGTGTGGCTTCTTTGAGTAATTCAAATGAATGGAGGGTGTTTTTATCTAACAGGAAAAACTGGACAAGTAGAAAACAAAAGAAGATTGACAAAGTAACTGCAATTAAAAAAATATGTGAAATTTATTATGAAAAATTAGAACAAAATCCAGCAAAAAAACCTGACAAAATCTAAGAAATGCATCACCCTTCTATATAGCTCCATCCACTGTAAAAAAATAAATAAATTCAAATACGTCTTTAAAAATCATTTCAGGTCAGGAACTAGCCGGCACTAGTTTTCTGGTCCGCCATGTAACCCAGTACACATTACACTGGATCGATCAGTCACCCATCGAGGCTTCAGCCTTGTTGTAGAGATATGCTGGTGAAGATTCTCAGTCGTCCAGGACATGATAAAATCAAAAAGGCGTTCAATACAAGATCAACTGGACTTTATTTGTTGCAAAAAGACGTTTCGCTTCTCATCCGAGGAGCTTTATCAATTCAATGAAAAAGGCTGTGTGCGAGTGGAGTTATAACAGTCTTGTAGAGAGTGAGAATGGACACCCTGGTGGAATGGAATAAAATATCTCCCTACAGTCTGTGGTGGACCAGCATTTCGGATCTGCGTTTCATGACGGGCACTTTCCCAAGAGTGGTGGGGAACACATTTATCCACAGGTCAGTCACTGCAACAGGAATCAACTCCAGTTTGTCTTGGCATGGCCTCGCCACAAGATCTGTCGATCACTGCCCCAAAAATGTGCTGGTAATGCAAAAGCTAGCAGTACCTGTACTATAAATGTTTGCAAGAAGTTTCATGTAGCTGGAGACCACATGAAACAGTCATTGTCAGCAACACAGAAATCAGATTTTCATGAAAAAACACTTTTTTTTTAATCCAACTAAACAAATTTGAACCAACTGAATTTTTGTGACTAGGTGCTCATAACAAGAAGACTATTTCAAACAGGTTCTTTGCTCATTTGTCTTTTAAAATTTGAGCCATCATCTCTATAAATTACTGTATGTAATTAATGCTTAAAGTCAAAAGAACAAATAAATAAATAAACTTAAAAAAATCGGAAATTTATTATTCAATACCAGTTTAAACATTGCTAGAAAGCCTGGATTCTTTGGTGCAAATTATAAATAAATAAAGGTGATTTAAAATTTTTACTTATCGCCATATGTCGGCCTTACCCACTGAGATGTGTCTTGAAGTGCCCAGGAAAAAGTAGATGACAACTGGAAAAAAGGCGGTGAAAAGGCCATACCAAGGTGGTAGAGAAGCCAGCAAACAGTAGGCCAGACCTTCAACACAAAAACAAACAATATACAGAGAAGGATTAAAACACGTGCAAAAGTTGAAAATGTGCCAGGGTCAGTGATACCAGCACTGGTTTCAATGAATATTTTAAAAGGAGTTCCCCAAGGCTCACATGTAGGCACTGTATTATTTTATCCTGATGCGTGCTCAGTAATCCGTATTGTACTGTACTCTATTATTTTATTTTATTTTCATTCTTACTGTGCATTCCCAATGGATTTTTGCACACACAAAAAAAGAAAAGATAAAAGAAATGTGTGTAAAAAATTAAATGCAATCTCCGATTTTTGTATTTATTTAGATGTTAATTTTATTTGGTAGTTTTGACCCTTTTAAGATTGTGCCATCTTGTCCAGGTTTCCTTTGAAAAGGAGGTAATTTATGGGATAATCAAGGAACTCGTGGTTTAATAAAGGGTGAATTAAACTTTAATTAAAACAATTGCTGTTAATTATAGTCAGAGTCCAAACTTCCATGATGATGTACAAAGTAGATCTCAGAAGCATTAATAAAGAGCAGAGCCATAAAAGATGTACCTAAGTGCAAACATAAATCTTAAATGATGTTTATTACAGTTTGAAGATTTTATCTTTGTGCATTTATGCTAGATCTTTTTCCGGAATGAATAAAAACGTACTACCCCCAGGTAATACGGCAGAGTTCAAGATGACGTAAGAAACATGAAGCAAACAGTTGCAATCAACATTCCTTAGATTAGCAGCAACAAAGGGAGCGGTGGGAAAAAGGTGTGATGTACGCAACCAAGTAGTGCAGTTAAACATTTATTAAATTATTTACGAGCCTGTTTGTTGTTTCTCTTTGACCTAATGCATGTGAGTGTGTGTTCAGTTTATACAATCCTTGAAAAATTCTGTTATTTGTCTCAAATAATGTAGGAACCTCTCAGGTAAACTAAAAGCAAATTTGTACATTTCACAAATCTTCATCTTCTATCGCTGATTGGAAGTCGGGTCAGGGAAGCAACAGGTCCAGTAGAGGAACCCAGACATCACCCCCCACCCCAGTGACACTTTCTCCTCCTGGGGGACCCCAAGACATTCCCAGGCCAGAGAAGATACACAATCCCTCCATCATTTTCTGGGTCGTCCCCCCCTCCTACCAGTGGGACGTGCCCAGAAAACCTCAAACTTCTCAAATCACAGTTTTCATTGTTACCATTTCCAGTTCCGTATTTCATCACTAAACTTGGAGACATGCATGCATTCCAGACTGAAATGATGTTGAAGACAATCTGGAAAGTTGAGGTGAGACTTTTGTCTTTTACCTTGCAGGACAGCCACCAGTCCTGTGCTGACACCCGACACGATGTCACTGAGGAGCCACTCTCTGATCCTGTAGATCTTCATCCAGCCAATCACTGGCAGAAGAGACAGAGCAGCGTTCTTGGCTCGTCTGGAGTCACATCTAAAAGGATACACAAATGTGCAAAATTTGATGATCTCTGGACAAAACGGATTAAAAATTTTAAACTGTTATTGGGGGCACCAAACGCTTCTTGTTTTATTTTAGTTTTACTCCATTCTATTATCGTCTTATACTGTGAAATAAATTTGTGGGAATCTGTTTTTTGTTCTGTTTAGATCCTTGAGTTTCCCTCCTTGTTGTCAGCTACTGTCTCACCTGTCCTCAATTCTAATCACACCTGATGTTTATCATTCTTGTCTCATTTATTCATTCATTCATTCAACCTTTGTTTATACAGGTTAGTCTCATTGAGCTACCAGGACTCGTTTACAAGAGATATAAAATGAAAAGTAAATAGAAGAAATTAAATAAAAAATGATACAAAAACCCTTTGTGCTTGCTCAAGATGTGAGACTGTGATGAAGTGAAGATTCAAAATGTCTGCTGCTTCCTTAGATAGAGCACTTTACTAATTGGTTGTTCTATGTACGTGAATGTTCCTGTAAAGTGCCCTGAGACAACTTTGTTGTGATTTGGTGCTATATAAATAAACTGAATTGAATTGAATTGAATTTTTGGGGCCTGAATGCAACTCTACTGATGACTCAAACTCCTTTTTCTCCATGGGGGTGGACCATGATGCCTCACCTCCCAGTCTCTCTGTGGGCGTTGGTGATGATGACCCGCCATTGGGTCTCAGTGAGTGTCAGCTGTGATGACCCATCTGTTTCCTGGGGTCCTGGAAGGCGCCTCTCACTCTTCCTCTTCACCTCCTCTGGGTCCCGAGCCTCCACAGGGTCCAGTGGTCTCTTTGCCTGCAGCCTCAGTCTATCCAGTGGCCCATTCGCCTGCTGCCCCGGCCTCCCCAGGGGTCTCCTCACCTCTCTTCATCCCAAGTCAAAGAGGGTCCAGGTAGACCCCACTCCTGTTGGAATCTCAGAAGCAGGCAAAAGGTTGGCTTGAAACACAGCAATAAAGGTTACTTACAGGACAGGCCTGGTTGGCAGGCCACAGACTGATGAAGTCTTCCAGATGGAAGACGAAACATTTCTCCCTTAAAGAAACTGGTCCAGATGAAATTATTTAACCTTATTTTGTTATCTACCTGGATGATTGAGCCTACAAACCTTTTTCTTGTTAAGTTAGGTCATTTCTTGAGGTAGTTATAAGCCTATTATTTTTTGTTCAATAACTCTTTGTTGGCTATACAAATGTGTTTGGTCCTTTGATTTCAGTTATTTCTGTTATAAATGAATGTACAGTACACGTCTCCAGACTCAAAATCCTGGGTTAAGTTATGAAGTTGCAGTTTTTTCAATGACTTTGTTACTTTATCTGAGTCTGCTCCCTTCTGATTCTGACATGTTTACTATGGATTCAAAAATAATTTATTTGTATCAAGCACATTATTAATTAAAAAA
>JARVJN010000883.1:25452046-25462227 GCA_031763805.1 Argolebias nigripinnis | reverse complement strand
TATATATTTATTTTTTATTAAAGCATAGTAAAAACGTGAAAAGTATTTTGGTAACTTAAAGCTACACATATAAGTTTTGGGCATTTTATAGTTTGTGTGTTTAAGCCAACTTTCCATCAGATTCTGGCAAAACAAGTTCTGATGTGTTGTCCATCTTAGTCATGAGCACTCTGGTACAAATCATAATTAAAGCATTATGCACTGCTTATTTTTCTCCAATAAACAAATACTTTGATTTTATTTTATTATAGTTTCTAACCTCAGTGGAAACATCTGTGGGGTGAACCAAAAAACACAATTTTCAAAAAAAGATGAGTTTTTCCGGAACTTTGGTTTATAGCCTCCCACCAGAGAAATGCAAGTGGGACTTTTTCGAGAGGTTACAGCTATAAGTAGGCTCTCAGTTCCTGTATGCACATCAAACATTCAGCTTTATTTAATTTCCTTGCCTTGTAAAAACATAAAGAGTGCACATGCCTGGAAAGCCTGAGCAGATTCAGTTAGACACAAGAGGGCAGACATGACCATGTCATACAGCGCAAAAACAGACCAACTCATACGCAGTTCCAGAGAAAGATGGGTAAAACGAAGCTGGTAATGAAATGCATCAGTAGCAGCAATGAACAGCGTAACCTAATAGCCCATATATCTAGAGACCCACTTTGAAACTCCAGGCGCAGCCAGTCCCTTTGCTGTTTTTAGAGCTGTCGTTGGAAGGAGAGAATTTAAAGCTCCCATTCAATGTGTCAGGCTGTTCAACTATTTCTGCTGTTCGAGAGGTCAAGGCAACACACTTCTTTCATGTGGGACGGGAACAACAACAGAAATGTGTGTATAGTCTTCAGTAAAATAGTATGTATAGTCTTCAGTACAGTCTAGTATAATCTTCAGTAAAAAGAATGGACAGAAAACTTCTGACACTTTGTGAAAAAGTTGTAATTCATGTATATACATAGTTAGACAAATGTGAAAATGTTGCTGGGTAAATGGTAAATGGACTGTACTGTACTTATATAGCACCTCTCTATCTAGTCAAGATACTCAAAGCGCTTTAAATCACAACCTGGGCCCTTATTTAGCCAATCACACAGCACTCTACAAACAGCGCCGCTCAGTGGTGAAGCTTCATATCATTTTAACCATGACATAAACATGTAAATGATTTTAACTAAAATACGAGTGGCGTAAATTAGCAACATGAAAATTGGCGGAGATCGAGCACATAGTTTTATAAGTAAATTAAGACAGTTCTTATTCATAAACATAATTATGCCAGTACATTTTTCTTAATTTAGCATATTCTACAGCAATCCATGCGATCCGGAAGTATTCCTTTTAGTGCATGCGCAAATGAGCAACACTACGGATCATGCTTCTGTAACAGATTGGGGAATGACAAGCCCAAATGTGTCAAGGCAGTTTTAGAAAACCTCCTGAAAGGTAACCATTACACTGCACCACTTTCAGAACTAGCAAAGTAACTTTTCTTTCTGATTTCCATGACACTATCCTGGGATGACATTCTTGGAGTGTACAGTATTAGGATAAAGCTATACATGACGATCAGCACAACACAACAAGGGTTAGTCTTGACAGGTCAGGATATTAAATCCTGTGGTTAAATAAAAAGCAGCAGCCCCTTTTTTTTTGACTTTTCAAATCTCATCTATAAAGATTTTTTTTTTAGTTCTGTTAATGAGTTGGGAGTTCCAGATTTATACGACATTGCTGTAACAATCACACTAATAAGGCCGTTAAGGTCACATGAGATACTGATTTACGCACCTATCCTTTGAGTTGTTTGGGTTCTTATCATTTATGGAACGTTTTCTTACAAGGTGAGACATTTTGGTCACATGTTTCAAGCATTGGCATGTGTCAAAGCTGGACACCACCTGGACACAGAATCCTAACAGTTGAAACTAAAACAGGAATGGGGTAGTCCTAGTATAAAAGATTAAGTATAAAAAATACAACAAACAGGATCCTTCTGGCTTCAGTTGAAAGAGAGGTTAGGAACATGTGGTTTATAATATATGTTGCTGGTTTCAAAGTGTGAACAGTTGTAAAAACCACCTGCAGAGAAAAGTCAAGGCAGCACCAATGGTGTTTGAAAGATGGAATGACTGCAACTCCTAAGGACTAGAACTGAGGAAGCCTTTTAGATGAGAGCTGAAACACCTTCAAGAACAGAGAAGTCCTGTTGCCTTTGACTTCGGCACTTAGGACCACAGGTATCATGCTTGTGATACGTTGTTGTCACAATCAAGGCAATAGCTTAGACAAGTGGACAGTTATGCTTCAAATACTTGATAGCCAAACAACTCCAATACATGGGGGGGCCCACACCAAAGACATGTGACAACCACATTACCCCATGCTTCACCCAGGACCCCAACACGCTGCTATAACAAGAAACCATTACAGGCTTGGTAAGATTTGTGCATGTTCAAAACCATCATGGACCAATCAAACTCTGTTGACTGTAACAGGAAGACCATAGCATTCCCAATACAGTACTGGACTGAACACCCAACAAAGACCCTAGAGAGACTGATGTTTTTTTACATAGTTGTGAAGTCATCCACTGTAAAGAGGGCCTTATTGTCCCTTTAGTCCTTTAATCAGTTGACTATTATATTTACATGGTCTTTGATTTGTTGTTACAAAAATATTGATAATTATTAGAAACCTGAAGAAGGGTTTCTCTAACGTCTCTCTTGATGGACAAAAAAAAAGCATATTCTGGGGAAAAAATTGTCACAAACCTGTAAGTAGCTATTTCAGATCAGTTTATGAGCAGGAGGGATTATGAAAGCATGTTGCTAATATGAAAAGAAGACAAAACGTGACTGCCCATGTCAGACAATACACTTGTAATTTGAGACAGTCTGAAGAGACATGTATCTTTCTAGTTTTTAATAGTCCTATAAGCCATAGGTCAAGCTATGGATCCTGAAACTGTGTTCTCTGTCAAAACCATTGTCGTTAATACTATTACTATGAAGTATGTCTTGGAAACAAACTTTAACTAGGTTTTTCAAGAAGTTTGGTACTTTGAAGAAATGGAAAGCTACCCACTGATGTTCAACAAATAATGGCGAGGAAAATTTCTATGTCAAAAATTAAAAAAACTATAACAGACAGATTATTCCCCCATGGTCTTTGTATTTGTAAAAAAAAAAAATAATAAAAAAATAAAATAAAAAAAAAAAAAAAACAACTTTTATTATATAATTAGGTGCAAATTGTTTTTTCTTCTTACCTTCTGCTGAGAGCCCTTGTACATTCACTCCTCTGGCATCCAAGAAACTGAGGCAGGCGTCCACATTCTCGATCTGCCAAGGAGAAGGCAGAGAGTCAGCATAAAGGACAGGCGCAGCAAGAATGTGACAAAACTTCACATTCATTGAGCCAAAATGTCTTGGGACATGGAGCTGAAAGGAAGGGGCAGCTCAGCATTATTACCCATAAAGCCCATCATTGTGTGATTATTACAGACCAACCCACAACCTTGGAGCCCCGGCTGCATGACATACTGACCGCAGTGTGCTACCACCTACTCAACCACGTGCACATCACATGGGCACACACCCATAAGTACACACAATGCCAGTGAAATGAATGCAAATCATTTTTAGTAAACAATAAATGCCCACTCAAGAAACATTTATGCAGAAAACGCAAAACTGCAGATGCACACAAGAAGTGGCACAAACGTACACAATCAACTCAGCAATCGTTTCATTATGGGCTAGTTTCAGTTCTACAAAGAGACTTTGAGGTTGTGTTTATGACGGGGATTTTTGCCTTCCATGACAATGGTTTGCAGGCGGCTTCATTAGCATGGCAACTGGCGGCCAGCACCCAACAGGGGCTCTTTTATGACAGGGTTGAAGGTCATAGTGTTCTGTCTCAGTGCAGTGTGTCAGTGACACAACATGGGGCAGACGGGGCAACTCAGCTAAATGTTCATAAGACAGTGATGATTCATGAGACTCATCTATCCCTCAGCACGCTCTCTTGCTCACTTTTGAAGGCTTGATAACTTGTATATCTTTTTTATACAGAATAACATCTTTGCAGAGAAAAAAAGGCCATATTAACACACATGCTGTTAGATTTTTACACATTGACCTGGAATGTTTTATTAGACAAATTATTAAATTTATAAGTACAAAAGACAAAGTTTTTACATTTACACACACGCGAGTAGAAAATGTGGTGCATGGTGGAGCAGTTGGTTGCCACTGCTGCCTTTCAACAAAAAGGCCCTGAGTTTGACTCCCAGCTGTTCTGTGTTGAGTTTACATGTTCTCCTAGAACTCAATAGATAGCCTTCACAGTTTTCTTTTCATATCTGAGCCTGACTAGCTATTAGTTGAACCACAATCATTCAGAAAACTTTAGGAAGTTTAGGTTCATACTGATGTCATGGTACCTCTCTTTTTTTCATAGAGGTATGTACCACAAACACACATACATCTTGATTTTTTTAAGCCATACATTGGTTAATAAATGCATGCAATTCCATTTTATTTTGGACCTGATTTGTGAAGTTGTATCACCTTGTACAGTTGACCAATATTTTAAAGCAAGTCATTGTTGCGTTGGGTTTTTATGCTTTGATCTTTGCCTTAAATACACTGCCAGTGCCTCTCTTGCAAAGTCCAACTCCACTCGAGCAGCTACTGAAAGAGTCTTCCACTCACTCAGTAGGTTCAAAATTCCAAGCAGGCCACAAGACGGCTGACTGAGAATATTTCTATAAAGTAAACTTTGTATATAATGCAATATACTTATTAAATTACACCTTTCTTGAGATGTTTTGTCTTCTTTAGTGTAATGGTTGCGGACAACTAAAAAAATTAGCAGACCACCAGATTCTGTCAGGTTGTCCGCTGGATAACCTGGAAGATTTCCTTATGTCTGGTAACAATGAATAATTCAGCTGGTATATACCTGGTCATTATGAGAAAACATTCAAGGCACTTATGGTGTACATTTATGGTACTTTCAGGTTGACATGTAGGGTACTTTGGAGTAACACACAAGGTTCTTATGCGGTAACATACATGGTACTTATACTGGGTCATATACAGGCTGTATGTTATCCAGTAAGTACCCTGAGTTTAACCCAATACGTACCCTGTATGTTACCCTGAAAGTCCTGGGAATATATTCTGTAAGAGTCCTGTATGTTACCTGGTGAGTAATTTGTATGCTACCTTGTAAGCACCCTGTATGTTACTCCTTATGTATGCTATATGTTACCAAGTAAGAACCCTGAGTTTAACCCAATACGTACCCTGTATGTTACCCTAAGTACTGGGAATGTACTTTGTATTCTGTAAGTAGCCTGTATGTTACCTGGTGAGTAATTTGTATGCTATCTAGTAAGCACCCTGCATGTTACTCCGTAAGTATGCCATATGTTACCAAGTATGGTAAGTACCTGAGTTTAACACAACACATACCATGTATGTTACCATGAAAGTACTGGGAATGTATTCTGTAAGTGCACTTTATGTTACCTGGTGAGTACTTTGTATGCTACCCCTTAAGTATTCTGTATGTTACCCATAAATATTGGGCTGTATTCAGTTTATTTTCAGTAGATAGCGCCATTTCAAAACAAAGTTATATCAGGACACTTTACAGAAACATTCATATACCCGGTACATAGAAAAGCCAATTAGTAAAGTTCTCTATTAAGGATGCCGGCAAACAAGTTAAATCTTCATGAAATGTCCAGCTCCCTCTTTTGGTGTTAAACCAATGACTCTGAAATCAATTTTCACTTTTCTGTGTTAGAAAAACAGAATGCATTTAATAGTGATTAGCTTTTCTCTGCAGAGAACTGATACTTCTGATTTGTAAATAGCTATATTGTCATTAGTTTAGGCCTATCATAATAATGCCTAAAAGTTATATAAGAAAATGATTATCTTATTAAATAGGCAACACACTCTAATATCTTTCTAATGAAAAAAATCTTAAGTTGTTCTAAACTCACACCTGTAGACATCACCATGACTGCAAAAAAATAAATAAAATAAAATAAAATCAGAATTTTTTTTTATGTTGAAATGACATCCAAAGCAAAGGGGACATTAGAGACTTTTAGAAATTTTCTCTATATTAATAAATGAAATTTTTGTTTTTGCCATACATTATCAGTTAAAATTATGTATATAACCATTCCTTTCTATTATGATCATTATTAAAATGCTGTTGCCTGTTTCTATGTGTGCTTGTGTGTGCCTGTTATTACTATATTTTGTGAACCATGCGGCAGATATTAATGGATCTTACAGAAAGTAATCACCACATGTATATCTAGACCTGATCAACATTTAATGCCAACTCTATTTAAGAAGGCCAACACAATAAACTGGCATGAAAAGAAATAACAATGACCCAGTATTTGACATGGTAATAGTTGAGACTGAGCCCCATTATACATTGTGAGTACTAACAGAGTGCACAAGATCTATTTTTTTATTTAGAAATTAATCATTAGAGTTAACTCTGCCTTTTAGCAAAATATCTTATCAACCCCTGAATGAATTTTAATAAAACTTTCAGGGAATATTCAATGACTGAACATCTACAACTGAAAAACCTTTGCAACAAATTAATTTCGAGACAGCCACTACAGCTAACTGACCTTGGACAATAAAAATAACTATAATTCAGTTAATTATACTGATGTTAACCTAAACTTTGGTGTGGTTAGAGCTGAGAATCATCCCCAACACATTCTTCAAATGGCACTCATCGGGCAAATTCTTTGCTTAAAAAAATAGCATTAACTTTTGGAAACCACCCAACCCAACCACCATCTTTTAGCAAAATAACTCGTGAAACACTGGACAGACTTTGTTAATACTTTCAGAAAAGATTTATTAGATTTGCATCTACAACTTTTTAAGTTTTGGAGTCAGTTGATATCAAGACGGCCACCACAGCTGTTTTACTTTAAACAACTACTGAATTAACAGATGCTGAGGATCCAATTGGTGGAAAAAACTCAGATTTTACTGGCCCATTTCAGACTGTCATAACTTATCCCATATTTATTCCAAATTGATTCAATATCATTATTATTAATTCATTTATTAATTCATTTAAAATAAACAAAACAAATTCATCAAAAAAGAAAAAAAAAACATAGAAAGAAAAGGGTGCGGAAAGAAGAAAAAATTCTTATATCTGCCCCTTACTTAAAAAAATACAAAATAACTACAATTAAACAACAACCTTCACTTGAACAATCTTCATATTGAAAAGTAAAAACATCAGGCATCAACTGGCACCATACCTTTCCAACAACTTTAAATTAATCATCTTTTTAAATATATAAATTGTTTTAGAACTGGATATGGTGTGAGGCAATTCAACAATCCTGTTCCCTGAATTACAACGCAGCTCCATCAGACTAGTTCTAACTTGAGGTTTTACAAACATTTCCAATCCCTTAAGGTACTAATGACTCTCATTTTATTTTATTTTATTTTTTACAAATCTTAATTGAATATTTGGGGGTAATATTTTTATGAACTTCATACAAGATTTGTAAAGTACTATATTCAACCAACTCATTACATTTTAATAATTTCAACTGATGAAACAATATATTTTTTGGATGACCATTGCACTTATGGTACTAACAATAATTCTTATAGCTCTTTTTCATAAAATAAAAATAAGATTTGTAATAGTTTTGCATGCTTTTCCCCAAACTTCAATACAGTAGATTAAGTATGGAACAATCATTATATTACACAATATATACAAAGCTTTGTTATTCAAAAATTCAGTAATGCAATTGATTTGGCTATTTTTATTTTAAAGTATTTTACATAAGATTTCCATGTTAGCTTCTCATCAGTAACTACACTCTAAACATTTATTTTATCAAATCTGAATTTCAATATTGTGAATTTTGAATGGCACTTCAATAATTGTCTTTCTATTACTAAATATCCTGTAGTTAGTTTTTCAAAAAATTTAATGATAACTTAAGTTTGAACCAAGTTTGTGTTTTTACGAATTGTGCCTGTATAATTTCTAAGATTCGTTCAATATTTTCACCCGAACAAAAAAAGTGGTATCATCTTCAAACAAAACACACTTCAAAAGCCCTGACACATCAACCAGCTCATTCACATGCAAAATAAACAACTTTTGTCCCAACACAGAGCCCTGAGGAACTCCAAACCCATTAACACAAAATTCTGATCTTGAATTGTTTACCTGTACAAACTGTCTCCTAAATTCAAATAACTGGATACCCACTGCAGTGCTAATCCTCTAATGTCATATTTATTCAGTATTTCAAGGAGTATGGTGTCAAAAGTGTCAATGTTTTGGTGAATCTAAGGTTTGAGAACTGAGTTTCATTACAAAATCCTAATGATGGTTTCTTTATTTTCAGGGATGCTGTTAAAATTTCAAGGTGCTTGAGCACCCCACAAAAAGAGGCTAAAATCACCATTGGTGCAGCCCCTCATATGTTCATAAAGCTGTGGAACAATGCAAGACACCAGCAGAAGAACTGGGAGGCAGCTGCATTGATCCATGCCAGCCGTTTGGAATGACCAGATACATCTGTGCATCATGTGCGCTCGTTTGTTCAGTTGTATGAAGAAAAGATAAGAAGAAACGTGCACGCGCACTGTTTAATAAATGCGGATTTGCACGCACTTTTATGATTTTGTAAGCCACCTTTTAGGAAACTTCACCTCTTTTAGGGCCTGAATGTACGTGAATGACAAATTTAGCACAAAATAAATCTAAAATGAGTTATGTATATGGAACTTTGTCACAATTTTCTGTTTTGTGTTTTATCTGTATAAGCCATAATCATCAAAATACAAGAAATAAAGGCTTCTTAAGGCCTATTTCCCTTTGTGTGTAATGAAGCCATGAGTTTCATTTTCTGCAGTGATCGACAAAAATATTGAACTTTTTCGCGAGATTATAATTTTTTTAGATGCACCTGTATAGAATATTTTTTAAAGAAAATTTTATTTAGTAAAAACAAGTATCAAATATGGCAATTCACAATAGTATAACTCTAAAAAGGGCATAGCAGAGGCAGACTAATGCATGTTCCTAATCCTAAAACATACACCCCCTTGTAGTTTATGTTCTTTCTTTTTTGCACCTGTATAGAAGTAATTCAACTACAAAAACAAGCTGGGGGTGGGGTGGGGGTCAGGTAAACAACAAAGTGAACACATTCAGGTAGTGGCGCAAAAAGCCACTATGCAAGTTATGCAAGGCATAGGGGCGCTGCACTTAAAGGGGCGTCAAAACCGTCTCTAGAAAAAATTTTTTTCTAGCAGGCATTTTCTATATGTAACTGCATGAAATGATCTAAAACGGGAACAGCACTAATTAGGCGCCTCCCTGCTCCTTCACGTCCCCCCCTCCTATCGCGCTGCTCTCCCTTCACACACAGGTGGCTGTGAACACGCCCCTAAGAGAACGTACACAGGTGTGCTTTTTATTTTATTTTTTATCTTGGACTACCACTCGTGCACTTGACTTTGGAGCGGGAAAAAAAACTATCCGGGGCGCAAAAATGAAAAAGGAAAAGGAGAAGGATAAAGATGTTGGCAGGATGAAAAAAAGCATTTCAATGTGGTCGAAAGATAGTAGGTAAGTACTGTCAGAGTATTAGCAGGACAGGAGGGTTGTAAATATTGAGGTTAGCTAAAGCTAGCCTAATACAGAATCGTCCTATATTTGGCTGTTAGATTTGTTTCATATTTTTATGAATATTTGATAAATGTCACACACATCCACACACTAAGTGTAAGAATGACCTAAATAAAACTCAGGAAATATTAACACAAGAAAGCTAAACTGTTGTGGTGGCAGTTCCCAGCTATGTTCCAACGTTTAGCCCTCAATGCTGCAATTTATTCACTCATATGTACATTTATTATTATTGGTTCTTTAATTAAAGATGAGTTGTACAAGATTATGTGTGTATCAGACAAATTAGTCCTCAATGTCACTATAGCCCTTAGACTCAAAAAGGTTGGTGACCCATGTTACCAAACTTTTTGGCAGAGGGACACGAGTTTAAACGTCTTATTTAATATCACTACAGTGGTGTGTGTTGTGATGTATCTGGTAAGTCAGATCAGATGAAATGTCCAGTCAGT
>JARVJN010000883.1:25223308-25233329 GCA_031763805.1 Argolebias nigripinnis | reverse complement strand
AGTTGAAGTCGAGTCAGTAATGACTGGCTCAGACCAACGTAAAGTGAATTGCAATAGTCCAGACGAGTTGTAATGAAAGCATGGATTAAAATCTCAAAATGATGTTTGTGACAGGAATGGTTTCACCTTGGCCAGTGTTCTCAGGTGATAAAAACTGGACTTGACCACAGATTTAATGTGAGCATCCAGTTTAAAATCATTGTCCAGCCTTACACCCAGGTTAGCTGCTGTCTCAGTCAGATGTTTTGTTAAAGGACCCAGATCAACATGCCAGGACAGCTCTGGTTATTGTTGACATGTTTTGATGACAGTGTTTTTACCTTGAGCTTTACAAATGACGCTATGAAAATGTTAACTTCAAGCCTTTAAAGAATCGTACCAACACTTTGTTCTAAATGCATCAGCAGTAAATGTGAAGTGATAGAAAGCAAATACAGAAAAGTATTTCAAAGTTCGTGTTCAATCATCCAGGTACAAAATCATATAATGGTCAGTCAGGTCATCTGGACAGTTTCTTATTTTTAGAAAGACGTTTCACCCTCTATCCGGAGGGCTTCATCAGTCTGAGGAGTCCCAAGTAAACTGTTTTCCCCACTAACCAGTACACTCTTTTAGTGGACCTACCAGTTTTCTGATGATAAGATGGTTTCTGGGGACGGGCCTGTCCTCCGTTGGCTCCTCCCAGGCAGGATATAGGGCAAAATGTCTTTCCACAAAAGACACTATCCAGATGAGCTGATTGACCATTATTGGACAGAAAAGTATTATTTTATTGGCTATCATCCTGCTCACTGCCACTTAAACCATCCATCCACTTTCATTTACAAACGTCATCCTTTATGGTTTACAGGGGTCAGTGGTGCCCATATGAAACTGTTATTGTGCACAAGGCGGGGTACACCCTGGACAGGTTTCCAGTCCATCACAGAGACACATAGAGACAAACGAGACAAACAACCATTCACTCTCTCACTCACACCTAGAAAAAAATTTAAAGTTACCAATCAGTCTAACATACGGTACATGTTTTTGGTCTGTGAGAAGAAACTGGAGTATCCGGAGAAAACTCACGCATGCACAGAGAGACCATGCAAACTCCACCCAGAAAGATCCCCTGGCCAGGATTTGATCCGGTGACCTTCCCACTTAGAGACGGCAGTTCTATCAACTGTGCCACCATGCTGCCCGCAACTTTAACCAAAAAAAATTATATTTTAAGAAATTATTTTGTAAAGCTTGAATAAAACGCTCATGGAATCATTTTAAATGGAGAATTCAGGGAGGAACAGCTGACATTAATCTCTGATGATCCCTAATCCGATCACGATTTCCCTCTCAAAAGGCTCAAAGTGATTAAACCTTTTCCAGGTAATAATGTCAGGGAAAAAAGGACTTGCAGCAGACAGTATGATAGCCGTTGATGGACATGTCCAACATGCAGGTAGGTGTATGCAAATATGTGTTTGCACAAAAGATACTGAGACACATTACTGCATCGTCACAGGCCTGTATCCTCATCCATCTGGGTAAAAATCAAATTAAACTAAAATGTAAAAAGCTTTTCATTTTAAAAACCATTTAAATTGAAGGTGTCCGGTGTTGGCAAGGGCCTGACATAACTAGGTAGAAGTTAATGTGTAGCTATGCCTTACTGCTGCTCGGTGCATCCACCACTGAGCTGACCTCAGCAACCTTTTAAGAGTGGTCAACGTTAAAAGGCTTTAAGAGCCAACAATGTGCAAACTCATTTAAAGATTTTAAAGAAAGAAAACATCTTAAATCAATACTGAAATAAAGGGACTGAGTGCAAAGATACCATGACAGGTGAAATGTAGCTTTGCTTGCATTTCCCTGTCAGGAGATGGGCTTTAATGTCACTATAGGACAGGTTATGCAAAACGTTGTAATAACTCAACAATTTCAAAATTTAAGCTCATGAATGTGTAACAATTTATTCCAGAGGGCCAAATCAAGATATTTAAAGTAATCAATGATATTTAAAGTAATCAATGGGCCACATAGAGAATTGGAAATTGTTTTCTCTGGGACAGATAATCTGGAAGATATTCTCCAGGCCTGTTTGTTGTTGCAGCATAATTTTATGCTTGATTAAAAAAATCTCTCCCCAGTACTCTTTAGGAATATTAAGCCCTATTCACACAGGATTAGTTTTACCCATTAACCACATGCTGTTTGTAATAATTACGGAAATTGTCTGTGTTATTAATCCCATGCGAATCAGCCATGTCAGTATTTTGTAAAGTAAAAATTCACCTGCAATTTACCTACTACCCCGGTATACTTTGCTGGACTCAGAGGTCCTGTGATAATACAAATCCAATGCGAACAGACATCTCTGTGATTTGGACAGAAATGGGCGGGATCCGATACATAATTAGGTAGTTTTTGTTACCTGGGCACATTTTTATTTGCTTTTGTCAATGGAGGACGCATTGATATCTTGAAAAAATGTTTGGGTCCCAGACCAGCAAAAGCCTATCAACCCAAAATGGTTGCCCCTCCCCACCCTCCCAAAAAAAGAAAAGGCTTAAAAGAATGAGGAAAATCATATGCAAATGGTGGCTCACATGAACACACAAGCGGAGGTTACACAATACACAGTGCCTTAACATCATACCCAGAAGATGTCTGTAAATCTCAGCTGAATCTCAGGCTTTGGCTATACCCTGCAAATGTGCCACATAAAAAGCAGTTGTTGGGGAGTACGGTAATTTTTTTTAAATTACATGTGGTCCCTAGGTAAAACTAATCCCGTGCAATTATGATTTAAGACACACTCTGTTCACACACACACACACAGTTTTTTTTTTTTGTATAAAGCAACACAGAGTGATGGATCCTGGCAAGTGGAGGGAGCAATTTTATCCACCACCAGGAAAAATGGCAGAGCCAGGGGGTGGCCAGTGGTGGCCTTGACTATCATACTTTTACCAGTGGTCACCCCACCGTCCACCCCAATCCTTTGAATAAACTGTACTTTTAAGTTCATTCTCAATAATCCTGGTAGAATATCCAACAAAGTTCAGTCTGGTCATCTGGATGGTTTCTTACTTTATCTTATGTCTTCTATATACTTTTAAGTAATATAAAAAACCAGAAAGTATACATTTCTCTAATAAAAGTTGTGACAAGTTACCAAACATATGTGTGTTTGTATATGATTGAGGCCATCTTGGATTTCGATATGGTAATTTTTTTAAAGGACCCTTTTTTAAGCCCCCAGTATAGCTCTGCGTACGTCCGTATGCAGAGGTATGCACGTACTACGCAGAGTTATAAGCGTACCCCCGCAGGGCATGTACGCGTAAAGCTCAAATTTTACGACCGCATACACAAACGCGGTGTCGCACAATAAACTTTCCGGCGCCGGACTGTTTTGTAGGCGACACCAATGTTTTAAATTCCCCCTTCTTCATCCCTGATCTGGCCTTTCCTTTTGTTTGTTTTTTGCCAAATGGCAAGTGATCGTTTCCTCCTCCGTTGACTCCATGACTGAAATGATGAGATATGAACAAATTAGTCACGAGCAAATTAAACTCAGGTCCAGCATGGCTGCGGGAGGTTCTGGAGATTTCCTGGTGTGCTGGTCTGATGTGTGGGCTGGAGGACCAGCGCTCCCTGTTTTTATTTTAGAACTTTTTATTAACAACATATAAACACAGAACACCGCACAGCGGCCAGCTCTCGCCTTTTTTTCCCCCTGGCCTGTCAATCAATTCAGTAGGCGTGTCAGCAAATGACCAATCAGCTACCTCAATTTGTCCCGTAGGTAAACGCTCAGCGCTGCAGCTGCTTAAATGACGTCAAGAATTTGTTGCGAAAACGCGACAATGTACGCGAGAACGTACGCTGGGTTATAGGGCTGAACTCTCTGCATACAGTACGCCCATACGGACACGTGTACGGACGGACGCAGAGCTATACTGGGGGCTTTATGCCTCCAAAGATGAAAGTTGATACCTCCCTTATTTTTCAAGTTATTGTGACAGCAGGCATGGATAGACGAGTGAATTGACAGACTGTATTTCCAATTCCACCTTTTCACTCCACAAAGGGGGACCAAAATGTTTACCCTCACTATAGCAAAGTTACAATTAACTGTTATCAAAATGATGCATAAGGACTGAAAACAATTCTTGAAAGCTTAAAATGGCCTGAGAGAAGGAGGGAAGGAAAGGGAACGATAGCCTACATGTAGGGGAAAACAACCTTTTCCAGCCACTCTGATGTGATCCTGTGGCTGCACTGCTGCTGCGGTCAGATGCTATTAGGGACCCATAAGAGAGATGGATGGCTGCTGACAGGCTGAGGAAAGACCCGGGCATATTTCTCTGGGTTTCTTTGACTTTTTATTGATTTAGGAAGGTGGCGGAGGAGTTGGCGGTGGTTGGGGTTACACACAGTAGGCAGAAGTTATATCGAAGCCCGAGTTCACGACCTTCCTCCCTTCAAGAAGTGGGTCCTTGTGTTGCATCTAATTTGACAGACCAATGTTTTTTTTTCCCAAATATTTATTTTTTAATGGTGTGTGTGTGCGTGTGTGTGTGTGTGTGGGGGGGGGGGGTACTTTGACATTTCTCTCTCTCGTTTTCTTGTTCTTCACTACGAATATTACAGAAAAACTAAACCTATACTTGTCACAATTATGAGGCTTTCATAGCCACATAAAAAAACTTGAAGATTGTAAAAAGAGCAGTTTGATTAAGGCTGTGGAGAGCTTTCAGTGAAGAGGAAAAATAAAGCCAGTGTGCATAATTTATAGCAGAGCCATGCCACTGGGAGAAAAGAAAATCTCAAATAGCATACCAATTAAGTTATTTTCTCTGGTTTTTGAGGAGCTGGTGATTATTTGGGATAGGGAAGGTGCTGGGAGGCCTGTTGTGGTTTGGCCTAGAGGTCCAGGCCTGAGGGCTGGAGATCCTCTCTTTTGGTCCTGCTGACCACTGACGTCTCAGATTCCCTTGTATACAGCAGCCTTACTTCCTCTACCGTTTTTTCAAGGACTTGTTTCACCGACTGCTGGTTTATGTTTCTGGGTGTGTGTACATTACAGTTTGCTTGTGTATCTTCTAATGAGTATGTGCAATGTGCTGACATGGTGATGTTTTTTCTGTCTAACCTCATGTTTGCAACAAGTGTCAATCAATTTTAACATGTCATTCTATGCCACTGCCTATTGAACTGACGAAGACTGACCGGCAGCTACAACCTCGTACCTGACACAGTTGAACAACCCAGTCGTAGGAAAGCTCAATGTTTGTACTTCTTGACAGTTTCAACATACAGTACAGTACTGTCATAAGACAAATAAGTCCACCATACTTCAGTTTAGGGATTATACATATCGGGACATATTCATGGTCTTTTCCATCTGCCCATTCATAACCTTTATCAACTTCTTCCTTTTTGGGTTGGGAGGGTCACTGGTGCCCATATCCAGCAGTCACTGTGCGAGAGGCGGGGGACACCCTGGACAGGTCACAAGTCCATCACAGGACTACCGTATTTTCCGCCATACACGTCGCACTGCCCTATAAGTTGCTTCAGTCCAAATATGTCAAATAAAGTGGAAAAATCTATAAATATGTTGCTTTGCCATATAGAAAGTACGTAGCATCTATTGTGCTCTATTACCGCTAATGTGTCACGTTTGTTATGCATCACCGCTGACAACCCAGAAATGTGGACCTGTGTTGTGCCAAAAATCAATTGGCTGCCAAATGGCGGCCGCGAGAACGTGCACTGGAAGACTTTAACAAGAATTTAACAAGATTAACCCTTAAAACAATTATTTGTTTGCTCAAAATTATAGTAAAGGTGAGTCTCAGTCTAACTTTTCCTTAATAAATGCACTTTGACAGTTAAATCAGTTGTATTTAAAAACCCAATTTGCAGAAGCGGGAGCATGCAGAGAGATCTTCAAAATTTAACGAGATAAACATCTAAAAACAATTATTTGTTTGCTCGACTTTATAGTAAAGGTGTGTCTCAGTCTAACTTTTATGTAATAAAAGGACTTTAACGGTCAAATCAGCTGCATTTCAAAAGTATTTGCTGCCTCCTGCTCCGGGAGCGCGCAGACAGGGAAAAAATCAGGAAGGAGCAACGCTGTGCATTTCTTAAAAATGTAACCAGATAAACACCTAAAAACAATTACGTATTTATTTGCTCAACTTTATATTAAAGGTCTCAGTTGAACTTTTACTTAATAAATGCACTTCAATGGTCAAATTAGTTGCATTTTGCTGGGGTGGCACAGCAAAATGAAGCTGATTTGACGGTTGCTCCAGGCAAGCTGGACCAAGGTGCCAGGCTATGGCAAGCCTATTGTATAATTAATTGCCACTTTTACCTATTACATAATACAACGGCAAACCATTCTTCTCCAGTGCCACCTAGCAGCTGAAAATGACAGTGTTCAATATTTTCTGTCAGAATGAATGAAAACGGTCATATTTCAGCCATAAAAATGGTTTATATATATGGGGCAAAATCCATGAATACGTTGCTTTGGCAAAGAAGTTGTAGGACATGCAAAGTAGGCAAAAAACTGTTACTTATAGACCGAAAAGTCTATAGAGACAAATGAGACAAACAACTATTCATTCTCTCACTCACACCTAGGGACTATTTAACGTTACTATCAGCCTAACATGCATGTCTTAAGTGAACCCAACTAAACAACAGATTCCA
This sequence comes from Argolebias nigripinnis, assembly GCA_031763805.1. Taxonomy (NCBI): domain Eukaryota; kingdom Metazoa; phylum Chordata; class Actinopteri; order Cyprinodontiformes; family Rivulidae; genus Argolebias; species Argolebias nigripinnis. The sequence goes on along the minus strand of JARVJN010000883.1, from coordinate 25,226,615 downwards.
CTAGGTTATTATTTATTTAAAAAAGAAGGCAAAAATGAAAATATGTTAGGACAAATTTTGTCCACCCTTCCTGCTTCCACATGATTTAAGAAGGAACTACTGGATTAGTCAGATGATGCTGATCTGATGTAAAGATCAACAGAACATAATCATTACAATCAGTCACCTCTATAAAAGTGATACCTTTAATAAAAATTATTGAACTTTTTGGGAGTTTGCTTTTTTGGAGCATACATATGTGTGCTATGCCACACCTGTACAAGCCAGAGATGGAGAAGCAAATGTTGCTGCCCATCCGGGTCTAACGTAGAGGTACAGCAACTGGCTTGGGGCAACGTTTATACACCTACCTGTAATCCTTAACCACTCCCCGGGCGCTTACATAGCTGCCCACTGCTCCACCTGTGTGTATCTCAGGTGTGATGGTTTAAATGCAGATAACTAATGTTGTCATATGGGAACATACAATGATGACAACACATAGCACTTATACTTATCCAAATGGAAAAGGTCAAAGATCATTGTCAAATAATTTGCATTCCATCAATCTAGAATTAAAAAAAAAAAACATTTTCCCAGATGAAAAACGTTTAGAACAGCTGCCAATCTTCCCTGGAATGAACATTCCAGAAAAATCACCTCATCGTCATAATTGAAAATGCCAAAAGACCAGGAGCTAAAACTCTCACCTCACAGATCTCTGTTAGCAGGTTAAAGGTCAAATTTCATGACAGTACAATGATAAAAAATACTGAAGAGTTATGGCAAGTTTGGAAGGTTTGTGCAAAAAAAGATCTTATCTTTAAAACAAAACAGAAGTACAACTTTAGATTTGTAAAGTTGCTTTGGAATAAACCACAAGACTTCTGCAACATATTTTACACAGATGAGACCAAATGAAGAGTGTGTTTATCCATAATGCACAGCTCTGTGTTTGGTGAAAACTAAATACAGTAGATCAAAAGAAGCACCTTGTACCCACATAAGTGCGGTGGTGGAAGGCTGATGATATGGGTTTGTTTTGGGGCCATGGGACCTGGGCACCTAACAATAACTGAGCCAACCATGAACTTCTCCATAGACCATTGGATTCTAACAGAGGTGGGACCAAGTCACTGTGTTGCAAGTCCGAGTCAAGTCTTTGACCTCAAGTCCGAGTCAAGTCTCAAGTCAAAACGATCCAAGTCATGTCAAGTCTCAAGTCAAGAACTTTTAATTTCAAGTCATTTCGAGTCGTTCTCCCCCCCCTTTTTTTTTTACATTTGCAATTATACATAAAATGTAAATACAAGACCATTTGTTCTTTTTAAAATCTGTATTTATCTCAAATAATAGAACATGTGCAGCTGAACACAACGTATTAAAAACATACCCAACTCCCCCAAATGAGCAGTAGAACAGAACCCAGAGAGAGCAGTCCATTCATTTCTGACTGAGAAAAGTATAAAAGTTATATACATATAGACATTTAAAAAGTCATAAAAGTCATAGCACGTCTTTGCTGAATAAACAATGTATTTCAAACTGAATTAAGTACACAGCACAATGCATGCACCAGTAGTTAGATTGCAACCGATCAGAGATGATGAATCTCTAAATATATAATCATGCCTAAACCTTACACAAAATAACACCCAAAACACCCAACACCAAAAAAAAACCACCCCAAAAATTATCCAGAGATTCTTTTTCTCGTAGACGGACCCGCAAAACTATACTATCCAGGTACACTGGATCTGGAAAAAGGTGCAGTAATCCCTTCTTCTACTCTTGCCATTCGCACACTGATAAAGATTCCAAGAAATCTTTTGTTCAAAGATACTTGGAGACTCCTGACCAGACCATTCAGGAATCGGACTTGAGGCTTCAGTTTCTCAAGGTGGTGATTGAGGGACAGCACGGATGGAACAACAGCACTGATTGTGACTTTTCACCTTGTGTCAAATCTGTTGCTTCTTCAAAAGGCTTCAAGATGTCCACCATCTCCTTCAACAAGTTCCACTCTCGTGCTGTGAATAACAACTCCTTGTGCCCGGCCTTTTCAAGAACAGCACAGAGTTTTAGATGTTCACATTGAAGAAGCGCCTTCACTTGTCTCACTGTTGAATTCCATCTTGTGATTACAGAAGCAGGGATGCTTTTCTGTTCACCAAATTCAGCTTCAAACAAATCTTTCAATGTTGTGCTTGTGTGCAGTAGTGAGCTGAGCTTAGATAACTTTGAAAGGGCAGGAGATGCCACTTTTGTGTCTGCCAGGCCGTCTCTCACCACTAGCTGAAGTGTGTGAGCAAAACATTGCAGGCGATGTTTCTTTCCCATAGAAGCACCGACAGTTTCCTGATCTTCCAAGGTTAAATCATGCCAGAGCTCTGGGTCGTCAAGATGATCATCATCATCAGGTTCCTCACTTTGCTCAGTGGGAAAGCATACAGTAAATGCTTTTCGCATATTGGCAGCATTGTCACTTATAATATAATCTAGCTTATCTTTGATGTTGTATTCATCACATACAGCTTCAAACTTTTCACAGATTCTTTCACCTGTGTGCGAGCCTTTGAAGCGCTCAAAGGCCAACAGATTTGATTTTAGCTCTAGCCTCTCTTCTTTTTTTATCCAATGCACAGTGACGCCAAGGAAACCCCTCATCTTTCGGTCTGACCAAATGTCCACTGTCACTGAAACATGATCAGTCTGGCTCAGCTGAGTTTTTAACATCAAATGTTTCTCAGCAGCAAGATCTTCTATTTTTGATGCAATTGTTCGGCGACATATTGGGCCGTATTTGCTGTCGACTACTGTCAGAAAGTGCAGAAAACTCTTGTTTTCCACAATAGACAGGGGCAGATTGCAACCAACGATCAAATCACGTAGTAAGGCATTGGTGATGGCTTTCTGCTGTGGATGAGTCATACTGTACTGCCCAGCACGAGTGTCCAGAAATTGTGATATGGAAGGCTGTTGAGGTTCATTTGTGATCCTCTTGTTCATCTGGTATTCTTCAAATCTGTCAGAAGTAAACAAATGTCAGAAAATAAATTACAGCCATTCATGAATTACATTTGACTTAAGTTACTCTTACTAATCATAAATAAACATTAACACTAAAACAATCATAGTTTTCAAAAAATGAAATAAATATATAAGAAGTGTATCACAAGTAAAATCAGGAAGGTCTGGTGAATTTATTTTTCTGCTAAGTATGTTAGTTTCAGTCCTCCATAAATATAGGTCAGATATTCTAAACACAAATTTTAATTGCGACAGTGACTGTATTTGGTCTGTTTTTAAAAAATAAACCACATGCAAA
>JARVJN010000883.1:24800320-24810431 GCA_031763805.1 Argolebias nigripinnis | reverse complement strand
GTTTAGAGATTAATATTTTTTGCCTTTTATTTGTGAAACAAGGTCAGAGGAAGCTGGTTCTGGTTCGGTCGATTGGATCCGGTGTTACATTCTGTGACCTGCAACAGTTTACAACACCGCCCCCTATGGTCACAATTTACGGTGGTCACAGAATATGGTGCAACACCGGTTTGCAACGTGCTCCAAACAGGAAGTTGATTTGTTTCCTTGTGGTAGTTGAACTGGAAGATTAATCTTTTCATACTGGGTCTGCTCCACACCATCTGTCTGCATGAAGGAATCCATAGCCTGCGCCCGGTGATGATAATGTGCCGCGTGACGCAATGACGTAACTGCGACGTAATGACGTCACTACGGATACTCGACGTGAAATTTATAACTCGAGAGATGTCCTAGGAATCGATGTATCATTTACTCGAGTAGTCTGTTAAAGCCCTAATATTAACTACGATCTTGTTTGTTAGGGATGCATTATAAAAAGCAGGTTTGTGCAGCAGCTTTTACCTTTTCTATCTGTTCGACCTCCAGGAGTTCACTGGGTTCTCTGAGATTGGGTTTGAACGTCTCAGGCTCCAGTTCCGCTTTGATGGATAGGCCATGCTTGGAGTTCACCTCTTCTTTGGTGGTGATCTTCAAGAGTAAAATAATGTGTTAGTGATGCAGATGCATTGACCAGCAGAAGCTTAACATCCTGATGCTGAATGGGTTCAGTTGTAGCTACTATAACCACTGATTTTTTTTTCATTACAATTACCGGTAGTCACTAATATGTCAACTTAGAGCTATAACAACAAAAATGTAACTTAAAGCTGAGGTAGATAATAAAACTCTACAATAAAGGGTTCAGATGCACTGGACTGATCATGAGAAACTAGTCTTAAATCATAGCCCTACTTCAGCAACAGAAAGTCAAAGTAAAAACAAAACAGTTTTATGGTTTTAGGGACTTAAAATCTAGTTGCCCTGCCCAAATTTATAGATGTAGAGTTTGCTAGTAACAAAATGACAATCCAACAATCTAATGAGAACAGCTGAATATATTTCTGCCACTCTCCAACGCCAGATGATCAGGATTGGATTGGCAGAACTCGGAGAGCAGCCAGAGACGCTGCCTGGGAGATGAGAACGCAAAGTGAATAGGAAATGAACCCAATGAATAATTTGCACTTCACTGTTTGACAATTTCTCTGACCGACCGACTGCTGTGGGTGATTTATCCTTCTCGATAACAGAGGCTGATTGTGGGGCACTGGTGGCTGGGAGGCGCTCATGTTTCAGTCCTCATTCAAATAGCGCCTACCTGCATTGTCCTTGGACAACATCATTCATCTTGTAAGGGGAGTCTTACTCCACCCTCTCACCACCCCACCATACTCTCAGGCAGGCCACATTTCTCACATTAATGAGGGACACCTCTTACTGGGAAAAAAAAAAAAAAACCACCTTTATGCGCCCTAAACGCCACCTACACTGTTGCGTACGTCATCACTAACAGCTAGCACATGCTATCTACAAGTCATGACTGATTTAGAGGAATGAAATGCTGTTTATGTAAAACAAGTCTAAGAACGTAAGCCTGACACATGAAGATAAGACTGTCATCACGTGGACATCTTGCTCCAAGCAATACAACCTATCTGTGGTAAAATGATAAAACATTTTCTGAGTCAAATGTCATTCCTAGTTGAGCTGGTCTCTCAACTTTAAATTAATTTGATGACCTCAAACTACTCAACCTTAGATGTTCATTTAAAGAAGGTAATTATGATGTTAGTTTGCAGCATCAGCAGCAACAGAAGCCTGAAGTAGGCATCCTAAAGAAGTGTCCGTGCAGACAGTAGCTGAGCAGAGAGTGGGAAACTGAGCTGGTCGGGGCACCTGGAGTCGTTTGCAGAGCGAGCGCAGATCTTCACTGTTTAGCGCATCTATCCGACGGTGGTACTCCGTCAGAGACACTACCTGGCAGTACAAACACAGGAACAAGTGGAACATAAAACTTGACCGCTTTTATTTGTGGCCATGGGGAAGAAAGGGTGAGTTCTGAAAGCGTAAACCAAGCAGTGCAATTCCAGCACTGATTTTTTTTTACGATAAGGAAAATGTTAGGAGTTTGAAAAACAAACGGTAACGCCGGCAGAAGGCCAGTGTTTACAGCTGAGATCAGACAAAAGAATAAGGAACGTGGTATTTAATATCACGTAGTCATTTTGCATGTTTGTGTAATGTACTGAACATCACTCATAAAATCCCATGCACTAAAATCAACGCTGACGAGAAAACGCTGCAGCAAACAGAGAACTGACGAGAGCATAAGAAGAGTCCTCATCAACACACAACAGCTGAGTTCTATTGAATTAAACACAACTTGCTGAAGCTGTCTGACAGCATCATTTCACTTCGCTACAGTCCAGACAGACCCACAGAGCTTTGTTCCAGCAAACAACTCCCTGCGCTGCTTCACACTCCATGACCATGGTCTTGTCTGGGTTTTCAACCAACATACGATACTAAAAGCAACGTGAACGAGATAAACACAACAGTCACACAGAGACGCATATGCAGCCATTTCATAACAATTATTCATAAAAATTACATTTTAACAGTGAGCTCACATTCTGCTCATTCTTTTGATGAAGCCATAACTTTTCTGGTTAAGCTGACCACAAAGTTCAATAACAAACTCAAACAATATACTTGTGCTGCTCTCCGACTTCGCCCAAGTAGTTTGACAACTACCGTATTTTCTGGCGTATAGGTCGCACCTGAATATAGGTCGCAGGGCATGCAAAAATGATAAAAAGCCGCGGCCTATAATCCGGAAAATACGGTACTTAGAAAACAGCCTGGCTTTCAAAGATAGCTAAAAACTAATAATGGTTCTCAATAGGGCTGAACAATTAATCGCATTTGCGATAATCTCGCGATATGTTAAAACGCGATTCACTAATCGCACGGGCTGCGATTTGACTGGTCACGTGACTTGGGAGTGAGCCGCGCAGAGCAGGAGCTCTGAGCAGAGCAGAGCAAGGAGGAGGACACAGCTCGCTCCAACACAGTTGCTTCAGGCTCGACAGACGTCATAAAAGTTATAAATTCAAGTAAGTTAGCCCATGTAAACGTGTATCTGAGCTTAGAGGCTGAAACACCAGACAGCGGGAGATAAACAGAGTGCGAGCTGGTCATGTGACGGGGCCTGTTTTGACGGTGCCCTGTTAGCAACTAGCTCAGCAAGCTAACGTTCTGCGTGAAAAAGCGCATTAATTATCAGATTTTTTTTTAAAACAGTTGTGTCGTTAGTGATATGAATTAATACAGAACCAGTAAAAATAATTACATTTTAAATCGCAATTTATAGGAAAAAAAATTGCGATTAGACTATTTTCCAAAATCGTTCAGCCCTAGTGTGAAGTGAATGAGAGAGTGGTGTCTAGGATGACACCGAGACTCTTGACTTGAGGGGAGGTGGATGGCAGAGAGTTGTTAAGGGGGACCAAAAGATGTTCTGATTTTGAAATAGTTTTTCAATCAATCACCTTTATTTTACCAGGTAGAGCCCGTTGAGATCGAGATCTCTTTTATAAGGGTGACCTGGTCAAGTGGTCAGCAGCACACGTCACATGGTAAATGACAATAGGCAACGTAAAAAGAACGTTCTAAAGACGGTCCTAACACTACGTCACAGATGTTGCATTCACGTGTAGTTGGATGTCCCGTAAAGAAACACAGTTTTTAATTTTAAACTCACTTTGAAAGGATTTTTCATTAATATATCATTTTGTTTGCTAAAACGAACATAGTTGAATGATACAAGATATTGATGTTGTGTCACTATATGCAAAGTATAAAGATGATGTCACAGACACTTTAAAGTATTAAATAAATTTAAAAAATATTAATGTGCCATCCTCAAACTTTATGGTGGACGCCCTGGGTTTGGGAGGCCGTCTTGCTGAAGGAGGAGTCCTATCGGGCCAGGTGGGGCTGGTAGGACTCCAAAGACCGCTTAGGAGTATCAGCAAGCCATGGGAGCCACAGCCTTGGTTGTTGCTGAGGCAAAAGTTTGGATGTGGGAGGACTTCGGTCAGGCCTTAGATAGATACTCTCGATTGACTTGGAGGAAATTCTGACAAACTTTCAGGTGGATGAGGAGGAGAAAGCAGCACATTACTAACACTGTGTTTAGTGAGGGTGGGGTGCTGGTGACCTCAACCAGTGACGATGTTGGAAGGTGGAAGGAATACATCCTGGATCTTCTAAAATCCCACCAGCACGTCTTTCATGGAGGATGCTGAGTTAACGGACTTCGGGGTTTGTCTGTCCATAACCACGGCTGAGGTCACTGAGGTAATTAAAAAACTATGCGGCGACAGGGCTCCGGGAGTGGACAAGATCTGCCCTGAGTTCCTCAAGACTCTGGATGTTGCAGGGCTGTCTTGCTTTACACACCTTTACAGCATTGTGTGGACATTGGGGACAGTGCCACTGATTTTGTCGACTGGGGTAGTAGTTCTCCTCTTCATAAAGGGGACTAGAGGGTGTGCTCCAATTATAGGCACATCATTCTCCTTAGCCTCCCTTGTAAGGTCTGTTCAGGGGTACTGGAGAAGCGAGTTCAATCATTGGTCAAACCTCAGATCCAGGAGGAACTATGTGGGTTCCGTCCTGTCCGTGGAAACTGGACCAGCTCTTTACCCTCACTAGGGTCCTTGAGGGGTCATGGGAGTTTGCCCATCTAGTCTACATATGTTTTATGGACTTGGAAAAGTGTTTGACTGTGTTCCTCAAGGTAAATGGTAAATGGACTGTACTGTACTTATATAGCACCTTTCTATCTTACCAAGACACTCAAAACTCTTTACAACACAATCTGTGCCTCATTTACTCATTCATACAGCACTCTACTAGATCTATAAAAAGACTACGGTAGTTAGAGCTTTAGATCACATTCATACACCAATTGGAGGCAATGAGGGTTCATTGTCTTGCCTAGGGTCACATTGGCATGTGACTGCTGGTGGAATTGAACCTCCAACTGTCCCATTGGAGGATGACTACTCTAACCACTCATCCACAGCTGCCCAGGCACAGGTACACTGTGGGGGGGTGCTCCCTGAGTATGGGATTGGGGGCCTGTTGTTACAGGCTGTTCAGTCCCTAAGCGGTGCAAGAGTTTGGTTTGCATTACTGGTAGTGTCGGACCCCTTCAGGGTGGGACTTGGACTCAGGCCAGGGCTGCTTGTTGTCACCGATTCTGTTCATAACTTTTATGGACAGAATTTCTCAGTGCAGCCAGAGGAGTCTGGATCGGTGGCCTCAGGATTCTGTCTCTGCTCTTTGCATATGATGTGGTCCTGTTGGTGTCATCATGTAGTGATTTTCAGTTCTCACTGGATCAGTTTGCATCTGAGTGTGAAGCGGCTGAGATGAGAATCAGCACCTCCAAATCTGAGGCCATGGTCCTCAGTTGGATAACGATGGATTGCTCTCTCAGGGTTGGGAGTGAGATTCTGCCTCAGGTGGAGGAGTTCATGTTTTTTTTTTGTTCATGTGTGAGGGAAGAATGGAGCATGACATTGACAGATTGGTGCAGCATCTGCAGTATTGTGAACTCTGTGCCGATCCATTGTGGTGAAGAGGAAGCTGAGCTGTAAGGCAGAGCTCTCTGTTTAATGGTCGATCTACGTTCCTACCTATGGCCATGAACTCTGTGTAGTGACAGAAAGATTGAAATTGCAGATGCAGGCAGTTGAAATGAGTTTCCTCCTCAGGGTTGCTGGACCCTCCCTTAGAGATAGGGTGAGACGTTCAGTTATCAAGGAGAGACTCGGAGTAGAACCGCTGCTCCTCCACATTGAGAGTAGCCAGTTGAGGTGGCTCGGGCATCTGGTAAGGATACTTCCTGAGCACCTCCAGGGATGTCCATTTGGGAGGAGACCCGTGAAAGACCCAGGACACGTTGGAGACTATGTCACTCGCTTGGCCTGGAAACACCTTGGAGTCCTCCCATAAGAGCTGGAAGAGGAAAGTGCAGTCTGGACGTCCCTGCTCAAGCTGCTGCCGCCTTGACCCAAGTTTGGAATAAGTGCAAGATAATGGACGGATGGAATATTACATATTACATATTCTGGATGTGATGCCTCTAAAAATAGATTTCATGTCCTAGCCCTACTTTACACTGAATTTCACTTAAAAATACCAGATAATCCTTTTTATTAATCCTCACATCTTCATCTAAAGTACATTTTTAGTTATTTACTTTTATGCATAAGCATTCCCTCTGAAACTGGTAAAAACCTGATAAATGTCAGATTTCATAAGCCTTTATTAGATATTATCTGTCGCTTATCACTAATTTACTATTAAAATATCTGCTGCTAATCGTATCAGTCAATTCTTTGGTTAGTTTTTTTGTGTATATTATAGAAGATTTAACTGATGAAAAGATGACATTATGGTGCATATTCTCTCCAAACGAACAAACTTTTGTTTATTAACGAGTGAAAGTGCTGAAGAAAACCCTCAGTCTACGTTGGGCTTCTCTTTCAGAGCTGCAGTTGAGGAGAATGCCTACAACCGGATGAAGAAGGTGGTGAAATGGTACATTTCTGGATTTTACAAAAAGCCTAAGGTCAGTTCAGCTCTGTGTTTATTTGATATTATTTTTCATCTGTAATGTACATGAAGTTCTACTAAATCATGGATGATCTTCAGGGTCTGAAGAAGCCTTACAACCCCATCATTGGAGAGACGTATCGCTGCATGTGGCTCCATCAGAAGACCAACAGCAAAACCTTTTACATCGCAGAACAGGTCGGCGTCACTTTGCTCGTATATCAGAGGGTGACACGGGAGTGGATTTTCACTCCCACAGAAAAAAAATCTTGTCCCATCCCTGTCACGTTAGTAATATTATAGTGGACTCCCATCTCATGGGAATCCCCCAAAAATGTCACCCTCTGTCGTCTATGTCCTCACATAAAGCGTGTCACGTTTTGAACAATAAAACTGTTAGTGTGAATCTAAATTTAAACTATTCTGTCTTCAGGTGTCCCACCATCCACCCGTGTCAGCCTTCTACGTCAGCAACAGGAAGGACGGGTTCTGCCTCAGTGGCAGCATCCTCGCCAAGTCCAAGTTCTACGGTACGAACACAAAATTCATTCAGCTGGAAGTTTATAGCCACTGATAATTGATGGCTGTCCCCATCTGTCCGTTTTAGGAAACTCCCTGTCAGCCATATTAGATGGAGAGGCCCGCCTGACTTTTCTCAATCGAGGGGAGGACTACGTGATGAACATGCCCTATGCTCACTGCAAAGGTCAGAGAGTGTCCTTTATTCATTAACTTCAGATTGTGCACGTTCTGTTACAGTAAGATGCCGAAAGATTAGTTTGAATTTCACATAAGTTTCAAACACATTGAAATCACATATGATGTTCACAGTAAATTATAGAGGCCTTAAACACAAAGATGTAATAAATCAAATCAATTCTAAGCACAAAGGGAAAAAAAGTCAATAAGTTTTAAGTTCAAAAACCCTAAGGGTGAAAAGAAGGTCTGACGCGGTTAAATGTGTGCCCAGACTTTTAAAATTAGTTTTTGTGTTGTAAATGGTAAATGGACTGCATTTATATAGCACCATTCTATCTGATCAAGATACTCAAAGCGCTGTACACTACAATCCGTGTCCTCGTTTACCCATTCATACAGCACTACAGTATACTAGATCTCTACAAAGCAACAGTATTTTCCGCTGAACGCGTCGCACCGCCACATAAGTTGTATCAGTCCAAATATGTCTAATAAATTGGAAAAATCCATAAATATGTTGCTTCGCCCTATACGTCGCATCTATTATGTGTCACCGCTGACACGTTGCGTTTGTTACATGTCACCACTGACAACCCGGAAATGTGGGCCGATGTTGTGCCAAAAATCAATTGGCTGCCAAATGGCGGCCACAGGAGCATGCACGGGAGGACTTCGACAAGAATTTAACAAGATAACCACCTAAAAACAATTATTTATTTGCTCGAAATTGTAGTAAAGGTGTGTGCCAGTTGAACTTTTACTTAATAAATGCACTTTGAAGGTCAAGTCAGCTGCATTTCAAAAGTATACGATGCCTCGGTGCTCCAGGAGCGCACAGACAGGGAGGAAATCATGAAGGAGGAACGCTGCGCCTTTCTTCGAAATTTAACAAGATAAGCATCTAAAACAATTATTTGTTTGCTCAACTTTATAGCAAAGGTGTGTCTCAGTTGAGCTTGTACTTAATAAATGCACTTCTATGGTCAAATCAGTTGCATTTCGCCGGGGTTGTGCAGCAAAATGGAGCTGATTTTACGGTTGCTCCAAGTGAGCTGGATGAAGCTGGCAATATATGGCAAGCCGACTGTATCATTAATAGTCACGTTTACCTATTACATGACACTACGGCATGCCATACCACTCGAGTGCCATCTAGCGGCTGAAAATGATAGTGTTCAATATTTTCTGTTAGAATGAATGAAAACGGTCATATCTCAGCCAAAAGTTGGTTATAAATATGGGAAAAATCCATAAATACATCGCTTCGGTCGCAGGGTATGCAAATCATGCAAAGAAAACGCGACTTATAGGCCGAAAAATACGGTAGATGATAGTGTCCTGTTTGTAAACTTATCCAAATGGTCAGTTCTGACCCAAATAATTTCATCTTTCTTTTTTTGGAAGGCATTCTTTATGGGACCATGACGCTGGAGCTCGGTGGTCAGATCACTGTTGCGTGTGAGAAAACGGGCTACAGCGCCCAGCTGGAGTTCAAACTAAAGGTACGGCCATGTTTTTTACTGTAGGTTCATGCTAAGTCAGGAGTAGAGGGTAGTGTGTGGTAGTGTTATCCTCTCATGACTTTTCTGAATGTCTCACTCCCCCGTCAACACCACCATTCCACTGCTTTACCCTCCCCGACAAATATCCCACCTCCCTCCCTGACCCACCCGATTATCCACTTCATTATCACATCACTACCCAGCGCCAGGTATGTTTAGCATAAAACCAACAGGAGTTGTAAAACATTTCCACCAATAAACCAGATTCTGAAACGGCCTCAAATATTACTTTTTAAAGTCTAAAAATGAAACGCATTCATTGCTTTGTGTTGCTGATGTACGTCTAGTGTGCGCAGAATGCTCCGTCAAACTCAGTAAATATGTGTTTTAACTTAAAATGCACATATATAAGTATTAGGACAGTGGGTAAACTATAACCTCTTCCTTACTTTCCCTTGTTTTTACTTTGCTTTCCTTTTTTTTTTTTTTTGCCCTATCTTGTCGCGTTTACGGCTCCTCTGCATACCCTCCATTTTGTTTCTCCCATTCTCCCTCTTCCTGCTTCCTTCTGCCCCTCAGCCATTCCTGGGCAGCAGTGACTGCGTCAATCAGTTCTCTGGGAAGATCAAACTGGGAAAAGAGGTGCTGGCGACGCTGGAGGGACACTGGGTACGACCGTTCTCCTTAAATCCTGAAAATTTGAGTCTGCAAAAAGGATGGAGTTTTCAAACCAAATGTTCAGGAACATAGGCTCTCAGTGTGGCTCTCATTTACATTTGGACATTTTTAACCCCCTCTCTAACAGGATAGTGAGATCTTCATCAACGATAAAAAGACTGGGACGGTGGATACTTTCTGGAACCCAACACCTGAGCTGAGACAGAACAGGCTGATCCGCTTCACTGTCCCACCAGAGGAGCAGGGAGAGTTTGAGTCAGAAAGGTACTCCAGATGTTTGCAGCCGATCCTTCTTCATTCTGATCAACTCAGAGACGTTGTTCTCCATGTCTTTTTTAGATGCTTTAAAATAAATGTTCTGATGCTGCTTGATAATCCAGGAAGATAAATCTAACAAGGTTGAGTCAGGTCCTCTGGATGGATTCTTCTTGTTGAAATGTTTCGTCTTATCCAAAAGACTTCTTCAGTCTGAGGAGTTGCAAAAAACTCAGTCTTAAAGGTGGGGTGACATGATTTTTGAACTTTTCATAAAATGGCTCAACATACAGGGAGTCCTCGAGTTACGAACGAGTTCCGGACCTAAGGACCGTTCGTAGGTCGATTTGCCGTAGGTCGGAACC
>JARVJN010000883.1:23817742-23828425 GCA_031763805.1 Argolebias nigripinnis | reverse complement strand
ACGCTGCTAACAGAGCCACGCTGCTAACAGAACCACGCTGCTAACAGAACCACGCTGCTAACAGAAGAACCACACTGCTAACAGAACCATGTTGCTAACAGAACCACGCTGCTAACAGAAGAACCACACTGCTAACAGAACCATGCTGCTAACAGAACCACGCTGCTAACAGAAGAACCATGCTGCTAACAGAACCACCCTGCTAAAAGAACCACGCTGCTAACAGAACCACTGTGCTATCAGAAGAACCACGGTGCCAACAGAACGACGCTGCTAACAGAACCACGCTGCTAACAGAACCACGCTGATAACAGAACCACGCTGATAACAGAACCACGCTGATAACAGAACCACGCTGCTAACAGAACCACGCTGCTAACATAAACACACTGCTAACATAAACACACTGCTAACATAAACACACAGCTAACATAAACACACAGTTAACAGGAACATGCTGCTAACATAAACACACAGCTAATAAACACACAGCTAACAAACACACTGCTAACATGACCACACCGCTAACATGACCACACTGCTAACAAACACACGGCTAACATAAACACACTGTTAACAGGACCACACTGCTAACATACACACACTGCTAACATACACACACTGCTAACAGGACCAAACTACTAACATAAACACATTGCTAATAGGACCACACTGCTAACATAAACACAATGCTAACATAAGCACACTGCTAACATAAGCACACTGCTAACAGGACCACACTGCTAACATAAACACACTGCTAACAGGACCACACTGCTAACAAACACACTGCTAACATTCACACACTGCTAACAGGACCAAACTGCTAACACAAACACGCTGCTAATAGGACCACACTGCTAACAAACACACTGCTAACATCAACACACTGCTAACATAAGCACACTGCTAACAGGACCACACTGTTAACATAAGCACACTGGTAACAGGACCACACTGTTAACATAAACACACTGCTAATAGGACCACACTGCTAACATAAGCACACTGCTAACATAAGCACACTGCTAACATAAGCACACTGCTAACATAAACACACTGCTAACATAAACACACTGCTAACAGAACCACACTACTAATAGGACCGCACTGCTAACAGGACCACGCTGCTAACAGGACCGCACTGCTAACAGGACCACGCTGCTAACAGGACCACCCTGCTAACAGGACCGCACTGCTAACAGGACCATGCTACTAACATAAACACACTGCTAACGTAAATACATTGCTAACACTAACAGGATCACACTGCTAACAGGATCGCACTGCTAACAGGACCGCACTGCTAACAGAACTGCGCTGCTAAAAAGACTATGCTAACAGGACCATACTGCTAACAGGACTGCACGGTTCGGTACACCCACATGTACCGTTACACCCTAGTTAAATTTAAAAATATATGCTGCTTCTTCTGGTAGTGGAGTTCACTGGTGCCCATATCCAGCAGTCACTGTGCGAGAGACAAGGGACTAGCCACAAATTTAATTCAGTCTTTCTTGAGTACAGCATCCAGAACATTATACGCCCGTCAACAAACATTATACTGTACAGTACAGCAGTCTATAGCAATAGTCCTGACAAGCAAAGATCTTGCAGAACATTTGACACTGATTTGTGACCTTGACCTTGGAGCTGGGGTGATGAAAGTACAGTATATGTGATACGGTCTAGTGATGATGCATGTGTGTTTCGGGTTTGGTGAAATTATCTTGAGTAGATCAAAAGTAATGGACAGGACAAGTTTACGGTCTATACCATACTATACTATATAATACATCTGCCTTAAACGGGTGCATAATAAAAATTATACATATATGCACATCTTTAATTGATTTAAACTTTCCAGAATAACACAAAATGCTCTAACACAAAGAACTTTTATCAAACAGAGGAAAAACATTAAGACAATTCTTTTTAATAGAAACCAGTAGACAAATCCTGCAGGTTTTACCAACAGATGGTTATGACTGTCTAGTACTCTGGTCTACTTGGTGCCATTAAAAAAAATTTATTAAAAAGGAGAAATATACTTGATCAATGTCTGAAAAATGAACACATATGATATAAAAGTAGGGGAAATCCTGTTCATGATGTAAATGCTGGTTCTCACAAATTAAAATGGGCATCAGTGTACCCAGACTGGTCCACAGCAACATGTAAATCAACAGAACCTGTTCAGAGAAGAATAAGCAACGTGACAGACACAACAAAGCTCTGCTGCTGTTCATAGTAGAGCTGGGGAGGAATAATGGTGTGGTGTGTTCAAGTGTCCAACAACAGTATCACTTTGAATCCTGTTCATATGACTTTACAGCTAATTTAATTCCAGCTAAGTGAGTTTAAGCTGTAGTTGTGTTTGTTTACAAGCAGTGTACTTCCTGTAAACTCTTCTTCTGCTGCTGTTCCTGAGGTGTAGCAGTGTTACTTGTGTAGTGACCCCTCCTGTTTTAAAGGAGGACTGCAGGAAACAAAGGGTTTTTAAATGATAACTGTGCCATGCTGACTGCACAACAACTGCACACTACTATGATTACTCAACCATGTTCATTAACACAACATCAACAAGTGTCAAAAATAGCACAACTCAAATAAACTAAATCTATCAAAACAAGTTGATGTTTGTACTATCTGTGTAACTAACAGCTGAGTGGTTGTTAGAAGCTGAAAGAAGATGGAAGCAACGTGAACTAGGGTTTGAGGAAAAATGTACATTGGTCAGTTTGTTAATGTGGTGGAGACCATAGAAGAACGAGTAGAGGCAGAGCGGCCTGGATAGGTGAAGACCCTGATCTGTGAGGGTGACGGAAAGAAAACGCAGGTAAAATACGATAAAATGTGCCGTATATCTGTACTAAAAATATACAGGAATATCACAAGCAGGGGGATTCAACAGTAGGGGTGGGCCATATCATATCATGCCCGGTATTACCGGTAGAAAACGTTTGCCCGGGCAAAAAAGTGATATCGTGATATGCAAATTTTGTGACGTATAACTGTGACGTAACTACGTCACGCGACGCAGCGGATTGCGCTCACGTGGGCGGTCATGCTGGCTGCTCTAAAAGTCCGCTGCAGGAAAAAAAAGAAAAGTTCGCCAGGGAGTTGTAAACAAGGAAACGGCAAACATGGCTGCCGCTGAAAGCGTTACTGCTGAAGAATTATTTCCCAAGAAAGGAGGTTCTTCAGTCGTGTGGAATTATTTTGGATTCAAACGAGCAGATACAGAACAGACCACAGTAATCTGCAGGGAGTGCAAGAAGCCTGTAATATCGAGAGGGGGAAATACGTCAAACTTATTTCACCATCTGAAGCATCAGCACCCGTGTCGTTACCAGGACTGCATGAAAGTCCGGGAGGAAAGTCCGGCAGCTAAAGCTACACAGCCACAGAAACGTAAGATAATTCAGCATGGAATCGCCGAGTCGTTCACTAACTCTACCCCGTATGATAAATCAAGCAAGCGCTGGAAAGATATTACTCGAGCTGTCACAATTTGTTTAGCTAAAGACATGATACCAATCCAAACTGTGGAAAAGGAAGGCTTCAGTAATCTTGTTAAGAAGCTAGACCCGCGATACAACCTCCCAAAAAGAAAATATTTTTCCAAGACGGCGCTCCCAAACATGTACGACGAATACCGTAAAAATGTTCAAGCGGTAGTGTCATCTGTGAATTATTACGCATCAACCACGGATTTATGGTCAAGTCGGACCACAGAGCCGTACCTGAGTCTGACTGTGCACTATGTAAACAGCGACTGGGAACTGTGCAGCTCAAACCTGGAGACCAGCTTCTTTCCTGAGGATCACACAGGAGAGAATATTGCAACTGGCTTAAAAGAGTTTCTCCGGTCTTGGCACCTCGACGAAGAAAAACAGGTGTGCATGACAACAGATAGCGGTGCTAACGTTATCAAAGCGCTCAGACTGAATAACTGGACACGACTGTCCTGCTTTGGGCATCGTCTTCATATCGCCATCGGTAAGTTTACTTTATTTATTTCTTAATTATGTATGCTATTGTTTGTTAAAGTAGCACAAGTACAATAAATTAAAATATTGGAGTTAATTTCTTTCAGTAACTCTATTCACAAAGTGAAACACATTACCTTATATCAGGGCTTTTCAACTGATGGCTCAGGGGCCAAATCAGGCCCATGGGTGAACCCAGTTCGGCCCACCAATAGGTTCATTTTTAAATAAAACTAGACTTTAAACCATAAAACAAACTTATAAAAAAAGTATTACAAAAATGTGGGCTTAATGGAAAGTATATTGAAAATCTGCTACAAACAGATTTTAAATTTATTTTCTAATACATACTTTTAATCTGACTAACAGGTCTCATTAAAGCGCACTTTAATTTGCTAAAATGTAGGTACTTGGATTATTATATAATGCTAACTACTTCCTCATAGGTGATATACAAATACCACAGCTGTACTGTACTTGTCAAGGAAATATTCAAAAATAAATTAATAGGAAAATTACAGATTGTGTGGGAAATATTGGCATGTTCTTGACAACAAAAAGTCCACCATTAATGGGATATTGACAACCTGATTATGCCTGCACTGTGGCATGGCACTTGAAATGTTTAAAATGTTAACATCTCTTAAATTCACAGTGATTTAAATAATACAAATTAAAATTATAAATTTTATTAAATTTGCTAGGATAATGGTAAAATTAAAACTGTGATTTCAATCTCTCTCTCTCTCTCTTTCCTCCCTTCCCTACCCTTATCTGCAGAGAGGAGTATGAAGGATCACAGGATCGACAGAGCCGTGGCAGTTTGCAAGAAGATTGTGAGTTCTTTCTCCAACAGCTGGAAGCGGCAGCGGGCACTGCTGGAGGCTCAACAAAGAGAGGGAACACCTCAACGCAAGCTCATCACTGAATCTCCCACGAGATGGGGGTCCAGACAGAAAATGATCCAGCGTGTGCTGGAGCAAGAAAAGCCCATCACCCAGGTCTTAGCTGCTGACCGAACAACAAGGCACCTGGTCCCCACATGGCAAGATCTACAGGTTCTTGATTCTGTGAGCAAAGCCCTGGGTCCTCTGGTCGAGTTCACTGATGCTCTGTCTGCTGAGGACTATGTCACCATCTCATGCTTGAAGCCTGTCCTTCAGCTGTTCAACAGTACCATTCTTCTCGTGAAGGAAAACGACACAGAACTCACAAAATCCATAAAAAGCTCAATACTGGAGTACTTGAACAGCAAGTATGATGAAGACCCAGTGGTGGTGGAACTAATGAATCTGGCAACCATGCTTGACCCTCGATTCCACAGTCTGTACATGGATCATGAAACGAGCCAGGTAATGAAAGAGAGAGCAATCAGCGAAATGGAATCATTCCTGAGAGAAACAGAGGGAGCTCAAATGTCACCACAAGCTTCAGGTTCAGCTGAAGACATCCCAGGCCCAAGTGCTGCAAAGCTGCCAAAGAAGAGCTTTGGAAGCTTTTTTAAGAGGCCTGCAGTTGCAGTAAGTGACAGTCCAGGAACAGGACCATTTTCAAGAGAGAGAATTCAGGCAGAGTTAAACAACTACCTAGACTGTCCTCCAGCAGATAGTGACAGTGATCCTCTCAAATGGTGGAAATTGCACGAGGTTATCTTTCCTCAGGTTAGCCGTTTGGCAAAAAAATACCTGTGCATCCAAGCTACTAGTGCAGCCTCTGAAAGGCTGTTCAGCACAGGAGGGAACATTGTAACATGTCATAGGTCTGCACTGAAGCCTGTATCAGTGAACAGGCTTGTGTTCTTGAACAAAAATCTGAAGCTTGATCACTGATAACCAGGCAGCTAAATGGCTATGTTCTGATCAGCAATCTTTTAGGCACATTTGCCAAGTTTTGGAAGAAATAGCTGCTCATTTAAACACAACACGTTTTTTTGTTGTATGTTACAGTTATGCAGCTCAACAGAACATAAGCTTTAATTTTATTTATTTATTTTATTTTATTTTTTTGGTGGTGGGCAGGGGTACTACTGCACCTGTAATTTAGTTTTTGTGTTGAATTTTGTTCAGTATTTTGTGCAGACATTTTCAGTTGAAATAACAGAAGGATTTTTTTTTATTTTTTTATGTTTGAGACTTGAGAGTGACAAGAAAGTTCACATATGTTTGAGACTTATACGTTACTAAATAAAGTAACTTAAATAAAATGAACCCTTGTTGTTTATTTTAGTTTGTAACGTATCAAATATGAAACCAAAGCAGTTTGCCAGGGCAAAATGTTTTGTTTATTTTAGAGAGAGAGAAATATACTGTACTTTCAAACCCAAAACAGCAATCATAACTGAATAACAACAAATTCAAATATACAATTATTTTTCTGAAAATTTACAAGAAGAAGCCTTTTTAAATAAAGGAGCATCATGAACAGTTTATGTCCTGATGATGCTCAATAATTCAGGTCAAACAAATCTAACAAGGATAAGTCAGGTCGTCTGAACAGATTCTTCTTTGTTGAAACGTTTCATCTTCTTCGACATTCAGTCTGAGGAGCTGCAAAAACTCAGTGAAATAGGGCCTTCTCGTAGTGGTTTAACAAGTTACTGCCGACTTCCAGAAACTGGCTATTCACATGTGGGGAGAGGACATCAGCCTAACAATTGATCATCAAATCATAGGTCACTGATGGCTGCTTGCTATTCACCAGGGGCTGAGTGGCTCTTAACATTCTTACATATACTTGATCAGCTTTATTTATAAAGTGCTTTAAAACTGCCACAGCTGAAAACAAAGTGCTGAACATCAGATGCAAACAAGATAAAAGAAAGCATAAAAAAGAGCTACAAAACTAACACACAGTGAACTAAAAACTCAATTTAAAATACAATTAAATGACAAGTTAAACATGTAAAATCAATACCAATAAAAATGAAGTAAAATCAAGTCTCAGTTGGGTTGAAGGCCAATGAGGCCAGTGAAGAGATCATTTGATGTAACTGATAACTGATTATTTGATGTAACTGATAAAAACTGGTTTTGACAACTGATGATATTTAAAAGACAAGAGCCAGCAGTGATCAACATCCTGCCTCCGAGACCAACACATTTATTATTTAGGTCAAATTAATGCGGGAAAAAAAACTAACTGCATTAACAAGCGTTTTTAAAATTGTTGGCGCGACAACAATGAGTTAACGTGCTGCCTGGCCAGCACTAGTTATATCGCGAATTTATCGTTATCATGATATTGCTCTGAAATATCGCGATATAATTTTTGAGCCATATCGCCCACCCCTAGTGCCACTGTCTGTAGACCATACAACATAGCTGGTCTCACCACGGTCTTGTGATCTTTTCCTTTGACCTTTTGTTGACACTTTTTGGTCACAACTCACTCATGAAACTTTTCTCCATGCACTCCATCCTGCCTGGGCTTTCTTTTTCACTTCTTTTCCATATTCCCAGTGGACCCCAAGTAATGTACATAATGTTTTGCACCTTTGTCTTCTCTGATCCTTGTAGCCTCACTGTTCCACCAGACTCTCATATTGACACATATGTACTCTGTGTTCTCCCTAACTTTATCTCCCAGTCGTTCAACCTGTGCTGTACTTCTGTCAATCTCATTCATAATCTTAACCGTCCTTGTTTCTTATCCATCCTTGTTATTCCTAAGGATAACTTCAGCATCTTCATTTCTGCAACTTCCAATTCTTTCTTTTGTGTTTTTGTCAGTGCCACTGTCTTTAGATTATACAACATAGCTAGTCTCACCAATGTCTTGTGAACTTTTCCTTTGACTTTTGTTGACAACTTTTTGTCACAAATAACTCCTGAAACTTTTCTCTATCCATTCCATCCTGCCCGGGCTCTTTTTCCCTTCTTTCCCACATTCCCAGTGGACTTCAAGTACTTGAAGTCCTGTACCTTTGTAACCTCTGATCCTTGTAGCCTCACTGTTCCATCGGCCTATCTCTCATTCACACATGTACTTTGTCTTACTATGGCTGACTTTCATTCCTCTTCTTTTAAGCGCATACCTCTACCTAGAGGTGGGCGATATGGTTCAAATATTATATTGTGATATTTCAGAGCATTCTGATAATGATAAATTTTGTGATATAACACCCAAAAAATAAATTGGTTATTTCTTTGACGAAATTAACTTAATATGTTGCTTTGCAATATTACATTTTTTTTAAACAAGAAGTAATTTTACTGAAATTACTTTATTTAGTAAAGTATTTAGTCTCCAAGTATATATTTTATTTATTATTCATTTATAAATTTATTCATTTTAAATTAAAACGCAAACATTTCAAATGTTACAGTACCGGTATATGAAAACAAAAAATGCAACGTAGCATAAATAAGAACAAAATCTTTAATATCTGCCCCTTCTTTTGAACTCTGTACATAACAAAAAAAATTGTTATTATTATCAAAACTAGAGTATTTTTTTTAGATGATCCTTATTTAGTTTGAAAAAGTTTGCGCAAAATATAGATCAACAAAAACCACCACAAAAACTAAAGTGCAGCTGTAATTTCCCAAAGCAATTAAATAAAATTAAGTTTAAGATCAGTTGAGCATACTTATAAATGAAAACTACAACAAAATATGTGGCCTTTAAATAAAGTATAACTTTCAGAACTTGTAATAATGCATCCAGCTAACTGTGTGTGTGTGTGTGTGTGTGTTAAAATACAGATGCCTAAACTCCAATCTAAGCGTCCATCCAAATCTGGACATAGTCCACCGAATTTGGTAGGTGGGCACATAGGCAAACGTGAAGTCTCCCCTCACTTTGTTGCACGTAAGTGTTTATTTTAATTCATTTTTAAAAATTCAATGGTATATTTAATGTCATCTTAAATATTTAGCATATACAGTTTTTTTTAAACTAATGTTTTGTTTGTATTTTTTTTGCATGTTCTTCAAAAGAGCATGGTTCCGGTTCTCGGCAAGTGATGACAGATTGGTCAATAAGTGAATTTACCCATAAATTTCACAAGTTTGTCATTCTTGATGAACACCCTACAGCACAAGTATGTGAAATCACCAATGTTTCCAAGTGTAAGATTGAGACATAGTGTGTTCTTATCTTACTTTTTTTCTGTTTCAGTCTGTTCTTGTGATTGGAGATTCGCATTTGCGATCTTTTGCGGATCGCCTTGTTACATTGTCAGATGACAATCTAACATTTGGAGTGATGTGTACCCCTGGTGCCTGTGCAGCTGTACTGCGCCAAGAGGTACTGAACACTAAAGTATGTTGGGAGCCGGACGCTGTTTGTGTCATGGCGACGTCAAACAACCTTACAACCAGCACGGGTCCCGAAGCGGCAGGCCGTGACTTTAGAAAGTATCTGAAGGCGGTTTGTAGTCGATGGCCTAAGTCTAAGGTGAGCACAGTGTTTTCAAGATGAGTGATTGATACAAAGCACTTTCTCAATTCTAGTGTTCTGGGAGCAATGCCCTTCGGGTTTTAAATATTTTGTAAGCATGCAAAAGAGATCGTTTAAATCAGGTTTTGTGAAACAAATATACATGTAAAACATGTTGGGCTACAGTTTATGAGGAACAGAAGTGAGAACCACTAATATAAACAATTGTCTAAATAGGTTATTTTCTTCTTAGATCTTCTGTACTGGATTTGTACCCCGCCTGACTGTACCGAGGAACGTACAAGAGACCTTTCAGCAAGAATTTCATCGTATAGCACAAGAGTTTGGTGCGTATTAAAATAATTCTCTAGATATTTCTGTTTGATAAATGTATGACAGGTCTTATGTTATCTTTGGTCCACATGAAGTTTATAAGATTTATTATTTTATCATTGTGTTTTTAGGAATGCCTGGTTATTCCGTTGCTGACCAGCTTTCTTTTTCTTGTTTACGTTTCTGGGCGTTTGATGGAGTACATTCATCCTCATTTTAAACATAATAAGGTGTAATTTGACATTTATATGTACCGATAATGTTTATTTTACTTGTTTGCTTACTGTTTGTATACAGATCCACCTCAGTAATTCTCACGGCATGTTGAAACTCCGTCAACTGTTGAGAGATGCTGCTAATACTGTCTTGAAGCAGCTAGAGTCTAAGGTGCTTGTTGAGAGTCCTACTGCTCGTCCCTATATGCTGAGGTATGTGCCCCATTTGGTTCTGAAAGGAGTGGAACACACTTCACCTCCACCCTCTTCTGAATGGACCTTTGTGAGATCCGGCAGGAAGGTATGAGTCTTTTGTGTCTGATTTCAATGGAAGAAATGTGCTAGTTTATGTAACTGTGGCTAATCATCCGACATGTCTTGTCTATCTTTAGGCCTACAGAGAAACCACTCTGGGGAATCTGATTCAGCCTATGATTCTCCCAAAAAAGTAGTGGTTCACTGTCAGGTCCGTGAGGCATTCAGATCTTTATTATATAATTATCAATGTTGTTGATATTGTACTAATTTAAATGTTTGTGTAACAGATGGAGGGAACTCTGTCACATTGAAAGTGTGTTACATCCCCCTGAATCCTGTCAGTTTCTCACCTGAAATGTTGCTTGCCATGGAACAAGTTTCTCCATCGGCTTTTCAGCATGTTCCCACAAGCAACTATGTAATTAGCTGTAAATTGTAACTAGTAACAGTCACAGTATTTTGTTTTATAAATAACAAATCTGAAATGTTGTTTGTGGTGTTGCAGA
>JARVJN010000883.1:23363604-23373748 GCA_031763805.1 Argolebias nigripinnis | reverse complement strand
ATATTGTTTTGCATGCATTTTTTCCCAGTTTTCCCAGTTTTCCTAGCACTTTGAGATTTTTATTAATGAAAAGTGCGTTATAAATTGAATTCATTATTATTATTATTATAGTTTAGTAGAATAAAACATAAAATATGAAGCTGACAACAGAGGATCACAGTCCAGTTCATGTTAGTATGAATGAACATTTAACACGTCAGTCAAAAATTGTGTCATGAATAGGAAAAAAATGTGTATAAGTCGCTTCGGACTATAAGTCACAAGACTGGCCCTATTAAAAAAGTGTGACTTATTGTCTGGAAAATATGGTATTTTATAATGAAAGGATTTCATTCATGCGTTCAGTGTCAACACATTTATTTATTTCCTTTTCTGCTTGTTTTAAACATGTATGAGATGGAATATTGAACAGATCTTAACTAACCTGTGTGACTCTGCAGGGTGCCATCATCTCCAACCTGCTGTCCAATAGCAGCTACGTGGTTCAGGTGGTGGCTGTTTGCACCGGTGGCCTCAGAGGGCGATGGAGTGACCAGATTATAGTGGACATGCCATTGGAGGACCCCGGTACTGACTGACCCAAGCTTTGTAGAACATTACATGTTGAATTCATTACGGTTTAAATGTTTTTTTTCCCCCTTTGGTCCAGAAAGTGATTCCAGTCCTGACAGCATCACAAAGGGTTTTGAAAGCCTCATGGAGGTACTTAAAAGATCTAATTACTATGCAAATTGGTGTTAAAATGTTGGTCAGGCTTGTCACTGAACATTTGGTGACCAGTGATTTGATGAATGACTCTTAAATCAGGAAAGACCATAGTAAAATTCTCTGACACAAGCAATCACAGGAGGATTTGATTCTTTTTATGTTCTTCAAACAAGAAGAGCACGAAGTAAAAATGCTATTTTATGATTTTATTTTTTATTTTTTTGCAGAGCTCTTCAGTAGATGGGTGGAAAAGTTCAGAGAACCAGAAAAATATGAAGCTGACAACAGAGGATCACAGTCCAGTGGAGGAAATCCCAGCAGAGCAGACAAGAGTTTACCAGAACCAACCTGTACACCACCAGCCCACAGACCAAACTAAACTCGACCAACACCTCCCAGTTCATACCGGCTCCCAGTCAACCCTCCAGACTTCTTCTCTCTCTGCTGATGAACAGAAAACAAATCAAGACATGCCTGACCACAACTGGATAGAGGGCAAACAGCGGCTCCCAGAACACCAATCCTTTACGAGTCGGGGCTTGGAGAGCAATAGTGCCGTCTGGGTGAACCCAGTAACTCACCAGCCAGGGTTCCTGTTTCCAGTCGTCCACACCACCACACTGCCATCAGTACGTCGGCAAATCACTGAAGAGGCATCGCTGTCTGTGCCGGTCAGAATCTATACGTTTCCTGTTCGAGTGCTAGAACAAGTGTTTGAAGCTTAATGTTGTTTTCATTGTGTCACCCAGTTGAACAGGTGCTTGTTTTTTCAGTTAACGATGAAAGTTTTGAATTTTTTTAATTTGTTCCTTCATTTCCTTTTATTCATAGTCCAAAGATCATGATTTGCCAGATGAAGTCAGTAAAAATGGCCTCTCTAACTTGTTTACCCCTCCAATGGAGGACATCCAGGTCACAGATGTCTTCTTTGAAGACACAGTCACCAGTTCCCCAGTAGAAACCACCACCAACTCCGCAGCAGTGGAGCCAGGTCCGATTGAACAGACTTTCATTTCCCATAGCAGCCAGCTCATATTTCATGTCTTGTTTTGCCACTTAACGCAGCGTCACATCTAATTCCATCACCTTCATTCAAATGTTCCCCTACAGGTAACAATCAAAAAGATTCACCACCATTCTCTGAAGACCGCAACGTCTCTAGAAACAAAACCGAAGAAAAGACCATCACTTCAGATTCTTCTACCCCCTCCTCAGGCTGGACAAAAGAAATCATGACAACTGCCGGCAACACACTTAGCAACTCGCTGTACAAATCGTTCACCACCTCTTCTCTGCTCCGAGTGTTGATGCACACCACTCAGCCATTGTTCAATGGTAAGACACTCAGAAACACATTCTGTTAAACTAAATGGGTTTTCAGTGTTAGAGATTTTTACCCAACAGCAGCTCTGTGTAAATGTTCCTCCATGGAGGTAGACAGCTGGACTTAATTGCTGTAGATGATTGCTTTTCTCTTTTAATGGCTCACAACTGTGCATCTAATCACTGCTGCACTCTTTCATCGGGGGGGTGGTGGTATTTTGCAAGGTGACATTGTGTGGTTAATGTCGGCGGTGGTAATAATGATGGCCATAAGGAAGTAAGAGTCGTTGATTGTGATTGGTGGGATAATCAGAGGCTACATTGCTCTCTAAAGTGATTCTGAACTCAATCAGCTCAACTCTTTGGCAAATCTTTCTGCATGTCTCTTAGTGAGGTCAGAGTTTTCTTGCCTCATAGTAATCTACTTGGATCCATTCCATTGTGGTAATTAGCATCTGCTTCTTGGACTTTTTCTGTCTTTTTTCCTCTCCTGTAGCTCAGTAGCGCTCTCTGGTGGTTCTTTTTTTTTCCTGCCAAGACATGGCTCTTTCTTTCCAGGTGCTTCATCTTTTCATCTTCATTGTTTCCATTCACAGATGGTAAAGGTTTGGCTCGCTTCTTCTGTCTAGTGTGGAGAACTGACATTTCATCTTTCCTTAACCTGGCAAGAAAAACAAACACTTTTGTTTTGGCTTCCCCCGCAGCAAATACAGCTACACCCAGGACTGAAGGCTCAACAGTTGGTCAGACCAGCTTCACTGAGTCTCCAAACCATCCAAGTGGAGTGATCGTCAACCCCAGAAACCCTGCACACTCTGTCTCAGATGGAGTAACACCATCAGTTACACCTGTCAGTAAATACAGTGGGAACCTCTCTGAGGGGAAGCCTTTGGTCTCCACACAATTAAATTTAGACGTTCAACCTTCAGTTTTTACCACTTTGGGGCCGGATCTCCTGAATTCTACTAGCCCTCGTTTCTTACTATCTGATTATGGCTTGACTGTCACTCAGTCAGTAACGCCAACAACTATTGACAACAATGTCCCAAGTATTTCTCAAACCCAAAGTGACAGTTTGATTGAAGACACGATTAAATTGAATCTGGACAGTGAAGAGGAAGAATGCGCAGATAAAGATGAGGATGACTGCAATGAAAATCTAGACATGTATTTCTTTGATTCCAGTGGTCTGGATTGGTCAGACAGTAAAACAGAGGTCAGTGGCTCAGGTTCTGGCCATGACGGCAACATGTCCAGTGAGGAATCAGATCAAGATGATGAAGCTCAGTTTACGTTTTCTACATTTCAAAGCATAGAGGAAAGCAGATCAAAAGGTTTTACCACAGATTGGGTAAGTATTGAAATGGGTCCCAAGAAAGAGGGTGACTCAGAGGACATTGAGATAAGTGGTGAGGAAGAGGAAGAAATTAGCGTCGAGGATCATACCCTCACAACATTGGACAAAGAAACCAACGAGAGCAATACCACTGCAAGTTTTCACATGCAACTAGAAAAAGAGAATGAAAGTGAAGCGGAGCCCAAGCCTGGATGGATAATCCACAACGAGAGTGACAGTGGAGCTGGGGACTTCAGCGGTTCTGGAGAACACGCTACATCTGATGACAAAGTCCTTCCAAAGGAAGCTAATGGTGAAGGAGAAAGTTTGAAATCTGCAAAAGAAAATGAATATGAGCCCAAAAGCAACAACAAGAGTTATATTCAGGAAGACTTAACATCTGAAAGAGTTCTTCAGCAGGTTATTACAGGTAAAAGTATGCAGACAACAGATTCCCCACTGCTCATGAGCAGTGACCAGAACAGCCATCAAAACCAGAGTCGTAACAGTGCAGTGTCTGGGTACAAGTCTGCTCATGAGGATCAGGTGGACAGAGATGATAAACGCACTCTGGACAATGGAGAACATGTTGGAGTTGCTGGTTATGGTGGTGTAGCTAATGAAAGTGTGCAGGATGAGTTGTTTAATGCTGAAAGAAGTATTTTCCCTCGGCCCAGAACGACAGGCGCTCCTACAGCAAAACAGGAGCAAACAGAAGGTAAATAACACTTTGAATATGTAAATATTTTTATTATACACCTGTCAAAAGACGGACATATTACAGTATAGTCTCTATACACCAGTAAATGTCCTCTTGTCCATAACTTCTAAAACACTCAAGATAATTGAACAAAACCTGATATGAATTTATTCCACCACTGCTTGTTGTGTCGTGTGATATTTTCCTCACTCCATCTTCAAGCTAAAGGTCATAAATCAAGGTCAAATGTTGTACAAAGTCTCTCCTTGTCCTTTCCATAACTACTGATCCACTCAAGATAAATTTGGTAAAAAATTCATACTCTTTTGTACCACCACAGTAATAGTTTCAGCATCCCTGCTCTGAGTCAAGGTCACAAATCAAGGTCAAATTGTATACAAGGTCTTTGCTTTTCCTGACCATAGCTATAGATTGCTGTATAATATTCTGTTGATGGGTCTATGATGTGCTGTATACTGCATTTTTGTTGCCATGGCTGCATTTAGTGCCTCAAAATTATATTTTTATAAATGAGTCCAGAAGAAAACATATCTTAAAATGCCACATTTACATTTTTGTGTAGACAAGCAAAAATCAACCTTTTAAAAACATAGTCATAGTCCTGCCACCATCTTCCTGTAACCTAATTAGATTACTGCTAACCTAGCATATCCCGCTATATTAAGTTCGGTGAATAAAACGTTCTAGAATAATATCTTAACCTCCTAAGACCCAGACTCTCGCATATGTGGATGCCAGGTTGTCCTCATATGTGGATGCCAGGTTGTCCTCATATGTGGATGCCAGGTTGTCCTCATATGTGGATGCCAGGTTGGCCTCATATGTGGATGCCAGGTTGTCCTCATATGTGGATGCCAGATCCTAGGAGGTTAAACATCATGTTGTTTCCCGGCTAATGCAAACCCTTCCTTCTCTCATTCAGAGCACAGCAACAGCAGCCATGAGTCCCGGATTGGGTTGGTGGAAGGTGTTGAGAGTGAGAAGAGGACGGTGGTCCCTCTGGCTGTCGTCTCCACTCTCACCATCCTCTGTCTGCTGGTGCTCGTGGGCATCCTCATCTACTGGAGGTACAAACACACATCTATCTTTTCCGTATCACTTTTCATGTCTTCCCTTCATGATTCTGATCTCTTTGGTCCCAGAAATTGTTTCCAGGTAGCTAATTTCTACCCAGATGACAGTGCGTCACCTAAAGTCCTGTCTGTTCCGTCCACACCTCTCCTGCCGGCCACAGGTAGCACAAATAGATCCCCTTCATTCATAAACACAGCTATGACACTGTTGTGTTAAATAGTTATCCTTTGGTTCCAGACGGTCACGAGCCGCTCACAGTGAAGCAGTTTGTGAAGCACGTCATGGAGCTCCATAGCACCAGCTCTTTCTGCAAGGAGTTTGAGGTGTGTGAGATTTTCAGGGAGGGTGTAAAACACTGCTTTTATTCATGTGTACAAGCTCCTCGTTTGTCAAAGCTCCTTAATGTGCGTCCATACCTCGTTTCAACTTCATGGTTTGTAGAAACATCATTCGGTCCTGTGTTGTTTATGTACACCGAGGGATACATTAGTGGGCAAACAGGGTGTTTTGGCACTAATTATAGCATTGCAACTCATTTCAGAACTAAATTCAAAAGATGTAAATACATAGAGCTGGAAACAAGACTTATTAACAAAAGATGGAAAACATTAATGGTGTTTGTTCAGGCTCATTAATTGGTTTGAATCATAGAGACCTCTGCATGTTAATGTGTCTCTAAGCAGGGCACACAGAGAGAGGGAGAGAACTGATTCCCATTGTTGCTAGTGTATTTGTGTCTTCCTCGTGGAATTAGGTTTGTGCCAATAAATCTAACACAAACTAAATCTGACAGAAAAAAGATCCACAATATGCAAACAAAATATCCATGTACAACGCATGAAAATAAAAATTTTTCTCTCTCAAATTTTACCTTTTAATTAGACTACAGTCCCTCAGTTATCATCGGGGTTGCGTTCCAGACCCCGCTCTACAAAGTAAAAGAGCACAGTGAAAGAGAGCAGTGACTGATGTTAGGTTACTGAGCCAATCAGAGCCCAGGATACAGAGCACAATGCTCTGGTCGGTCACCTTCCATCAATCAGCCAGTCATGTGTCCTGTACAATCTTAGGTTGAAAACCAGCAAGACAGTTAAGCCCCCAGTATACCCCCACATACGTTCGTACGCGCGTACTGTCCTCAGAGAGTTCAGCCCTATACTCGAGCATATGTTCTCACGTACATTCTCGCGTTTTCGCTCCAAATTCTTATCGTCATTTCCTTAATTTCGTCATTTCCGCTATTCTTTCAGTCATGTCTTTGAACGTCCTTGTATTCTTTCATTGACTTTTCATATACATTTCTATGTTTTCTTATCTCCTCTGAGAGCCTCTCTTCAAAATTTGCCTCCATTTTTGTTCACAAAGCAGGAAATGCGGTCTGTGTCACACAAAAAACAGTTCGATGTGAACACAATTCCGGGAACATAGTTTTGTGCCGGTTATTGTGCTAGACCGCGTGTGCTTACGCGGTCGTAAGAACTAAGCTTTGCACGTACATGCCCTGCGGGGGTACGCTCGTACCTCCGCCTAAGGATGTATACGGGAGTATACTGGGGGCATAAGTCTGCGAAAGTCAAACAGCGAAGTACAGAGGGACTACTGTAAACCTTTCCTGTTTTAGGTCAGTTAGGATTCCCAAAGTTATTTCTGTTTGTTAAATGTCAAATAGTGACAGAATTCTTCATTACTTTAAGTACGTAGTACATATCAATTTTTAGCAGTGCTTCTTTTAAACTGTACAACTTGTGTTAAAGAGTTTAAGTTTCCTTTCACAAACTTCTCACATTATCTTGCTGGAATTGTGTCCAGTTCCTCGTGACAGAACTGGTGGAACTGAGTCAGGTTGGAATGCTCCCTCGCTCACACACGTCCTTTTAGCTCTGCACTCAAAATTTCTTGTGAGATTGAGATTAGAACTTTGTGATGGCCGCTCCAAAACACTGACTTTGTTGTCCTTCAGCCACTTTGACACTAATGTAGCAGCTACTGGGAACCATTGTCCATCTGAAGACGCATTTGTGTCCAAACTTTCACTTCCTGGCTGCTGCCTTGAGAAAGTGCTTCAACTTTTCTTCATAATAGTTTTCTTTCATGAGAACATCGATTTTGTGACGTGCACCAGTCTCTCCTGCAGCCAACCTCCCCCACACCATAATGCTGCCAACCCTATACTTCACAGCTGGGATGGCCCAAATCTAACAATGGTGATTCTGGCCAAACAGTTCAGTCATAGTTTCATCAGACTACAGGACATGTCTCTAAAATGTAAAGTCTTTGTCCATGTGTGCATTTATAAACTCTAATCTGGCTTGCTTTCTTCTCCCTTGCTGAGAGGCCTTTCATCCTACATTATACAGAACTCATTTAACTGATAATGATAATAGATAATTAAACTTTTAACAAGTGCCAAATATGCAGAAGCTTACACCTGATTGTTTTGGGAATCTCTTTTTTCTACAATGCAACCTTCACAGATCTTCTGTGTTTGTTTTGAGGCTGATGCACATTTGACACTAAAACCTGTTCATCTTGTGAACACAGACCGGTCTCCTGCCCGAGCAGTACGACAGCAGGACGTTCGCGTGGTGTTTAAACTTGTAATTGTTTGAACAGATGATTGTGGCACTATCATGTATCTGGGAAACTTGAGGAAAAAATAGAAATGTGGAGGTCGACGATTCTCTCCCTGATATCCAAGTTGATTTCTTTAGATTTTACCAAGTAACGAAGGGTTTGAGTTGTTTCTCCAGTTAACTCAAATGTTGTCAACTAACCAATCAGAAGCTACTAAAACCATGACCTCATCGTCTGAGCCTTCCCAAAGTGTTCAAGGCACAATCATTTTAGAGTACCGTATTTTCCGCCGTGTAAGCTGCACCAGTCCAAAAATGTCTCATAAAGTGGAAAAAACATAAATATGTCGCTTCGCTGAGAGCATGCACGGGAGGACGTTAACAAGAATTTAATGAGATTAACACTTCAGTGTGTTCACTTTGCCTAATGAAGCTGTCCCCGCTCTGCTGCCGGAGCTGGGACGACGGCTCACAGCATCCCCCACCCGCACCTCGCTTCAATTACCATTTTGGGCTGCATATTTTATTACTTGCAGTTTGTAATCTGCAAAATAGGATTTTATGTTTGGGGGCATTTTACTTGTGTTAAGTTTTCTCAGTTGTCTCTTAAGTGAATGTTTGGCGGGGAAGGGGTTAGTGGTAGTTGTCAAAAGACTAGAGGGCCCTCTCGCACCTCTAGCAGCTGCAGATGGTAATGTTTAATCTGGTGCATGTCAGAATGAATGAAAGTGTCAGATGTCTGTCAATAAATGGTTTATGAATATGAAAAAGTATTAGTCACGTCAGTGTACAAGTAGCAGGACCTGCAAATTTATGCAAAAGATGCTACTGATACGCTGGAAAATACGGTATGTAAACGTGCAACTTTGAAAAAGTGATTTGAAAATTATTTCAGCAAATAGAAATAATTTGGAAATTCTAACGGACCTTAGAGAGAAAAGGTTTAGTCTGATTTAATGTAAAAAAAAAAAAACGTCTTTGTCTACAATATGTGTAAACATCTGTTTTCACTTAATTATAGTTGTTTAAATTATTGATATTTTCTTTGTCTGCTAACAACTTCCTGCCCTTGACGTTGTTAAGTTTACTCCTTGGTTTTTGTGAATCAATCAGAAATTGCTAGAATAGTGTCAATATAGTGTCAAGTGATCAATAATATATTCAACTAGGTAAATAAAAAGTTTAACTTCTAGTAGTTTTATTTTTTCTCTTTTTGATTAATTTTCTATCAGTCTTTTATTTTTATCTTAGGTTTTATTGGCTCAGATCTAATTCCGTAGTTCCCCCTGCTTTGTAGCTGTTTTTGCCTTTTTCATAGCCGCAGCTGCAAACCTCCAGTGTTTTATGTTTTTTTACAGCTTTTAAATTGTTATCAAACCCACCAGTCTTACGTTTTGCACATTGAAAATGGCGCCTTCATATTTCACCAGTTTGGTAGAGTATTACATCATTGCTGTTTACACCACAGCTCAGATGGGAAAGTCAGTGTTTCCCACTCGGTACCCAGACTTCAGAACTTGCACTGACTCCCTGTCTGTCTGTCTGTCTGTCATTGTGTCCCTCTGTCCCACTCCTCTCACCATCCACCACCATCGTCGTGCTTTCTGCATCCTCACCACCCTCCATTAGAT
The DNA here is from genome assembly GCA_031763805.1 of Argolebias nigripinnis. Lineage (NCBI taxonomy): Eukaryota > Metazoa > Chordata > Actinopteri > Cyprinodontiformes > Rivulidae > Argolebias > Argolebias nigripinnis. The sequence goes on along the minus strand of JARVJN010000883.1, from coordinate 23,364,382 downwards.
TGTCAAAGAGTCCTATGAGGTAAGACACCATCCGTCTGCTGCAGCTGAGGTGCTGCTTTGTTCTCTTGAAGAAAATAATTTCAACTCCAAACTCCCGGTTTACCAAACGTACGTCTGTACAGTATTTGTAATGACTGTGATTTTTGTTCCATTTGGAGTTAAATACACGATCAGCTTTAGTCCGCTCACTGTGGGAGCTTTGAAATTATTTCTACGATAGCTGGCTGCTATTTGACTTACTAACAAACAGAATGTTGGTAAAGAACCACGCTGTGCAAAATACACTGCAGTCTGTGAATGAAATAGTTTTTATACACCTGTTAAAGGCTGCACCCCATGCGTCCATATTGTACTTTCTCTTGTCCCGCCCAAAACTTTGGATCTGCTCAAGATAATTTAATCAGAATAATAAGCTTTATTATCGTTTTACCGAGATACAATGAGAATATGCTCGTACAGTCATCCGAAGGATGGGCGGAGTGCACGTAGCTGCTGCTGTGATAGAGCGGCCTTCTTATCCATTTCAGAATACATGTTTTACATAGAAAATGGGACAAAGCCACAAGGAGAGAATAGTGGCATTACAAAAAAGATCTCTTCACAAAAAACTCTGCCAGCTAGAGCACATTTATGAACATATTGCATATGCATTTACGACGAGGCGGTCCATGAAACACTAACAGAAAGTCCATTGTCCTGATAAGATGATGGTCAGCTGGCACAGTTCTGATAATCCTCCACAGAAGTTGGTGTGGGGGGGGGGGGGGGTTGCGTTAGA
>JARVJN010000883.1:22821540-22831981 GCA_031763805.1 Argolebias nigripinnis | reverse complement strand
GTTGCTCTGAACTGAAGTACAAGAGGTTGCCGCTACGGTTGCAGCTCAGTGTCGTGATGGTATTAAAAAATATTGTGATGGTATTAAAAAGGTATTAAATTTAATTTAAGATTTTCTGTATATACCCTGAAATTAATCCACAGCTTTCATGTGTCTGTTTTTTTCCACCACAGTGGTTTATGGCCTCCAAACTGAGCCGTATTACAAGTACGTGTGGAACGGGAAGCTCCTGGAGCGAGTCAAGGACATTGTGCATCCTGACTGGCTCATGTACATAATCCACGGCTTTTGTGGTCAGTCCAGTATCCTTCAAGCACTGACAGGTCTAATGTGTTTCACTGCAAGTGTGGCTGTTGCTTTGTTCTCATTCGTCTGTTTTTTTAAGTCTGCATGATGATCCACTTGTTGCCACGAGTTTTGATAGAAACCTTTAAAAACCGTGCCTAATTCGTCTTTCTTTGGATGCAGCATCCAATGAAGGAGCTGTAATTTGTTTTATTGCAGTTTTTTTCCTTCTTTTTTCTTTTAGTCTTACCTTAACAGGTTGAGCTGTGTTCGATGTCCAGAGTGGGGTTGAACAAAAACTGCTTTTTGGGTTTTTAAGGGCTTTAGCTAAATGAGTTTGGTGTAAAGACACTAGTAATTACTTAATCTATCCATCTGTAGTTAATTCTGCTTGTTTATTTTTGTGGGTTTGCGAATGAAGGCAAAGCTTTACTTTAAGTTTTATTAACTTTAAAAATCATTCTTCTGCAGCGTTTAATTTGATGTTCATGCCACTGAACTGAGGCTACATGAATAATTTCCTCTGGAGTTTTGAAAAGGTATTTGTTAGATTGATGCGTGCTTTACTTCTAGAGAGTAAATCTTCAAATGTATGAGGAGAAAACTCTGCCTTAGGCTTAAGGTTCAGTTTGAAGTCATTTACCATCATGTCTCATTAGCACAAATCACATTAGGCGGTGTGCACTATGCTGCTTTTTCCTATAAGGTTGGCAATGATCTATTTTCAAATATTAAATAATCCTACAGGAGCTTTTCGGTTTTTGTTTGACCAGTATTTATGCATTTACAGTAAAATGCATCAGACTAAGGAGTATTTTACTGTACAGCTCAGCACTGTGATGGTTTGGGGATGAGTTGAGACAATTCATGGAAACCTTTTTGCCTCATTGCAGATGGGTTAAACAGAACAACCTTATAGAAAATAAAATACGTAAGTGTGTGCACTGAAAAAGTAGTTCAATGTTGCAGAATTTCTGTAAATTTTAATTTCCATTTATTTTAGTTAGTGCAGTATTTGTATGTGCTTGTGTTATTTACAACATGGCTGTTGTATTATTATGTTTCCTTCACCCACCAACTCCAGAACTATTGATCTACGGTCGACCGGTTCACATCACCCTCATTGCCAGGCGCTCCAGCAGATTTGCAGGGACCCGCTTCCTGAAAAGAGGTGCCAACTGTGAGGTACGACAGTTGCTCGGGCAACAAGGACAATAGATAGTAGAGGCAAAGCTGAGGGCCATCAGGGTGATTGTGATGACTCAGGTTGAACACGGGGGGGTTAATTTGATCCACAGGCTCTTTTTCTTTAGTATGCATGAGTGTCAGCATGAGTGTAGGCTGGGAGGAGGAAGGACCTTTAGGGGGAAATGTAGGTTTTCTTAGTTTTGGACAACTATGCTGAAAAATGTATTGGATTAAGTAATTTTACTGCTATGATTTGCAGATAAAGAAGTGTTTTTGTTCAAAATTTGAAAAGACACATTAGAAAACTATCCTGTCCTACATTGTGGTAAAGTTTTAATCTAGTTAAGTTGATCAAAGACACATATTTGTAAGTACAACTTTGGCTTTCATGCTTAGTCTTTTTTTTATATATATATATTTGGACGCTAAACTGAGTCGTTGTATGTTCCAGTTTTCAGGAAGTTGGGATGCTGAGCGTAGTGTAACAAAGATGAAGCAGCAATTTGTAATTATCATAAACATTATTTTATTTCAAACACAGATGAGGAAATAAACAAAAAATATATATATTTTTTTCATCATCATACTTCCATAAAGTATCTGTCTGTCTTGAGCCGCGGCTTTGGTGTGGAGGATAAGCGCGCGGCACATGTTCTGAGGCTGGGCCTCACTGCGGGCGTCGCGGGTTCACGTCCCGGACCAGACGAGCTATTTCCGCAATGTCTCTCCCCTCTCTCTGCCTGTTTCACCCTCATCCTCTACAATAAAGGCCACTAGTGCCCAAAAAATGTAAAAAAATAATAAATAAATAAAAAAGTATCTGTCTGTCTTTTACACTGAGCCTTAGGGCCACGCTAAGGAAAACAAGTTACTTTGCCAAGCTAAAAACAATTTTTTATAGCCATAAAATTACAAGAATAAAGTTGAATAAAGTCTTAATATTACGAGAACAAAGTCGTACAAGACATTTTTTTTTTACAGTTTTCATTAATAAAAAAAAATGTTCCCCCATGAATCGGATCCACAACGTGACCTGCCAATCAATCAATTCTGTAGGCGTGTCAGCAAATGACCAATCCGAAGCTAAATGAGTCGTAATAATATCCAAACTCCGACACGACAAAGCAGGTTTACTGCATTTTAACTGTAATAAAATGAAGAATCTTTGTTAAACTTTATTGTTATTGACGCTCTTACTCAAAACATGTTCCAATACGGCCACTGTTGAGTTTTTGTAGGCTGCTTCTGGGATACGTGACATCGTTACGTCATGACTTTCGTTTTTGTTTCTGCTTGAAAACTGTGCTCAGTGAGCGAATCTGTGTGTGTTCAGCACGGTTAGAGGTCTTCAGTATACAGTATATGTGAGAAAGATGCTGAAGAGACCCAGCGACTTACATATAGGAGCATTTAGCTTCAGATTGGTCATTTGCTGACATGCCTGCTGGACTGATTGACAGGTCACGTTGTGGATCTGACTCGTGGAAAAAAAAATTACGAGAGCTGAAAAAAATGTCTCATACAACTTTATTCTCGTAATTTTATAGCTTTTAATGTTTGTTTGTTTTCTTAGCATAACCCTAAAGCTCCGTCGTACTTTTGGCATTTTTTAGGACAAAAACTAAAACCTGTCCTTCAGCAGGTAACAAAACACGCATACAGCTCTGATATCAACATTACTGAGCAATTATTGGATCAAATAAGGACAAGCAGATGCTGAAATAGTGTCAATGTGCCAAAGAGTTGTGATTTTTAGTCATCGCCTTCATAATAGGATTTACTTATTTGGGTCACAATCATGTATGATAGAGAAAAAAAATAGAGCCACTGTCTTGTTTTTGACTTGCCTCTGGTTTGTAATAAGTCAGTTGTGATTTTCCAGGTCATGCTTTAAAATAAAAAAAGTCTTATTTGTGAGCTACTCTTATGAAAAGTATTTGTTCACGCTAAAGGTCAGCCATAACTCAGGACTATGACTGTACAGTGAACTGAAGCAGCGTCTAACCAACATGTGATGCTTTAAAGACTGATGTAATAAGAAATAAACTCTTGTGAAAACCTCACGAGGTTTCCTTATTCTCTTTCCTCATAACCCTCATCCTCCCACATTCATGTTCTCTTTCTCTTCATTCCCTCCGGCTCCAGCGGTCACTGCTACTACCAGAGTGTGACCCCGGTGACGCTGCCGGACTCGCCATGCTCTCAGATCCCTCACACCGTCACACTAGTGTCCATCCCCGCCTCAGACGAGGGCGACAATGGACGCAGAGGTCGAGGTATCTCCGTGGCCATCGACCAGCCTCTCAGCCCCACCAACGGCTACAGCCCTGAGTGTGTACCCACTGTCAGGGTCTCCCAGTGAGTGAAACTAGGAGCTATAAATACAAAACCACAGTGAAAACGAACTGTAGTCTGAACCACCGTTCTAGAAAGGAAATGCAAACTTGTCTGATGTCCATTTTCTGTGAAAATAGAAAGACAATTTGTGTTGAAAAGAGCTTATTGTTTTCCTTTTTTCCAGAGTGGATGCTGACTGCATGAGCCCAGATGTGAAAAACTCCATTCACGTTGGAGACAAGATCCTGGAAATCAACGGGACGCCCATTCACAACGTTCCTCTGGATGAGGTATTCACCACTGTATACCTTCATTCTCCAGTCTTTCTTGAGGGAAGGACTTCCACTTGCTCACCTGAACTCACCATTTGTCTCCAGATTGATCTGCTCATCCAAGAGACGAGCCGGCTGCTGCAGCTCACCATCGAGCATGACCCTCACGCTCAGAAGATAGGTGGAAGCTCCTCAGAGGCTGAAGATCAGTTGGACAGCACCTTGTTCACCCCAGTGTCAGAGGACCCCATCCCCACCCTGCCGGTCACCCAGCCCCCCAACCCGGAGATCTGCAACCTGAAGTCCCGCATCATCACGTAAGAAACCGCCTGTTCTTCTCTAGCGTCCATCACCTTAACTTACATTTTATATTCGGCTACAACTGTTTTTGAATGATTGCATCATCATTAGAAATATTATAACACTGGTGTCTCATCTTCATCTCTTCGCTTTTTCTCACTCTGTGTTAGGCGGAGTTACAGCATCGACAAGTCGCCGGGTTCCAGCAACACAGCGTCGCCCGTCTCTCAGAGGAAGGAGATCAACAGATCCGAGTCACTCCGAGTCGTCTCCAGTCGGACGCACCGCATCTTCCGACCATCTGACCTCATCCACGGAGAAGTTATTGGGAAGGGATGCTTCGGACAGGCCATAAAGGTAGAGCTGTCATTGCTGACCCGGCCACGGATTCGAAACCGTAATAATGTGCTTAACATCCAGGCCGGTCCAGTCTCGGGCTTTGATGCGGTTTTACAAATCATACGGCACAAAGAAAACTAAATAAGAAAGCACTATATAAAAAGAAAGTTACGAATGTAACTACGATTCTATGAATCCCGTATGATTGCCAGAGGGCAATGCTGAAAGCACGGAATATTCCCTTCGTGCATGCGCTGTTCGAGTAATTATATCAACGACGTCACACAGGTGTGACCGGATAAGCAATCATGAGGCTATATAGCCTAGCATTATCCGTTAATTCAGTCCTTATTTCTTCTCGCGCGTGTTCGATCCAAGGCTACAGGCCTTTGGATTTTCTTTCTCGCCGTCGCTGGAGGCCCGACTGCCTGTTGGCCGGAGCAGTGTGTTCACTCTCCGTGGGCCACGACGGTTTCACCTTTATTCAGGTATTTCATTTGGGTTACGGTGGCTTCGCCCCTCTCCCAAACCACAGTGTTGCTGATGTGATTCAACACTGGTGAGTAACTTTTACTTATTCGCGGCTCTGTTCGCCTCGGAGGAGGCTACCGTGTGGTCACGTGAGTAGTCTTTCTTTTGCCTTTACTGCAGTTTTTGTTGCCATTGTTGTGGCTCTTTCCGCTTTTAGGAGGCAATTTCCATGTGAGGTCAACACGTAGGTAAGTATTACTCTACTTTATTGTGTAGCCAGCTGTGTTCTGGTGTTGTTTACTTTGAAAAGGCGAGCGTTCGCTCACCTTTCATAAACTATTCGGTTGGATTGAGCTAGCTGTGCTAGTCTCTTTGAGTTTGGCCTTGTTTTTGTTGGTGAAGGCTAACGTTAGCACCCGCTCCCAATTCACTTGTCGCCAACCTTGTAAACGGTTCTGAGCTAGCGGTGCTAGTTTCCTTAATTTTCTTGGCCTTGTTTGTTATTGGCCTTGTTTTTTGTTGGCGACGGCTAGCGTCCGCACACCCTCTCCCATTCACTTTTCGCCAGCCTGGTTCTCTATTGGTGAAGGCTTGCGTCCTCGCACTCTCTCCCAATTCATTTTTTCACCAGCCTGGTTCTCTATTGGTGAAGGCTAGCGCCTGCGCACCCTCTTCCAATTCATTTTTTTCCTGATTTATTTTGCCAACCTCATTCTTGGTTGGGCTGAGCTTCTGTTGGTGAAGGCTAATGTCCGTGCACCCTCTCCCACTTTGCTTTTATTGGTGAAGGCTAGCGTCCGCGCACCCTCTCCCAATTCATTTTTTGCCAGCCTGGTTCTCTACTGGTAAAGGCTAACGTCCGCGCACCCTCTCCCAATTTTGGTCTCCTTCCCCTACACTGAGTACACTGCCACAGTAGGGGGTATGGACGGCTCTCACTGCTGTACAGACTGTGGAGCTGTGCTCCAGGTGGATGACGGTCACAACCTGTGTCCTGCTTGCCTTGGACATGACCATCTGGTGGAGGCCCTGTCGGAGAACCCCTGCATGAACTGCAGCTTCATGCCTCGTGCTTTAAGAGTGGCTCGGCTGGCCCAGCTCTGCCCCGAGCTCAGCAGTGACCTCCCGCCGTCTGGGCAGAAGGCTCTACCCAAGCGCTCGAAGTGCCGGATTAAGGCTGCAGTCCCCATGGCCCCTCCTAGGAAGAGGCGAGCCAAGTCTGATCATGTCTTTCAACGAGAGTGGAGCAACTGTCCGCTGAGTTGGTGGAAATTAAGTCTCTCTTGCAGGCACACCAACTGGGGGCTGAGCCAGTGGCAGTGACTGGACTCTCCTCCTCACCCATGCCTGAGCTGGCTGCAGAGGAAGATGTCTTATCCATGGCTGCCTCTGCCTTTCATTTTTTAGGTGATGAAGAGGAACAGTCGGTCTCTGTGACCTGTTCTTTTTCTTCATCTAAGAACGCAGGTACTGAGTCAGGTGCCGGTTCTATGCAGGACGCCATGCGTCTGGCCCTGGCTCAACTGCAGCTGGACATCCCACAGCTAGAAAGGTCCGCCCTGGGAAGTGCCTTCTTCAGGCGCGGACAGGCCCCTCCTTCTTTTTCCATCTCTCCATCAGAGGAGTACTTGAAGGAGTTGCATGGCTGTTGGCGTGACCCAAGGACACAGGCGCGCCTCTCCGCGGATGCCCGAGTGTTGGCGGCCATGCATGAGCCAACTACGGCAGGCCTGGATCGCATGCCGTTGATTGAACCTGCTGTTGCCTCGCTCATTTTATCACCAGAGGCGGCCCTGCGCAATGATGTCCGGTGCCCACGACCTCAGTGTCGCATCACTGACGACTTGATCCGCAGAGCCTATCATGCCGAAGCATGTGCTGGTCACCTCTGCAATTCCTTGGCACACCTCTTGTTTGCCCTCTCCTCGTCCCTTCAGAGCACCAGTGGTGCAACAGCGACAATGGGCTTTAGTGATGCAACGTTTCAAGGGTTTGTACTGATGACGAGGGAATTGGGGCGCGTGATGTCCTTCTTTGTCCAAGCCCGCAGACAGGTCTGGTTGGCACAGTCAACGTTGGCCGAGCTGTGTCGTAGATCCCTCCGTGATCTTCCGGTGGTGCCAGGGGAGATGTTTGGTCCGACTGCCTTGGATGCGCTCAAACGGACCATCCAGGCACGACAGACGATGCAGCAACTTTCAACCCTTAGCAGGGCGATGCCCCGTCCACCTCCTCGGCAGCCAAGGCGCCACCTGGCAGTTCTCGGCTTTCGGCCGCCTCAGGGTCTTTGCCCTCGTGTGGCTCGGCAAAGACCACACAGGTCCTTTCGTGAATCGGTCCGCCAACCAGCTGGACAGGTCCAGGCCATGGTCTCTGGCCGCTGGCCCCCCACGGCCCCTAGGGGCCGTAGAGGGAGACGGTGATGCCACCAGGCCGACCGTCGGATATTTCTCCCACCAGCAGCTCAGGTACTGGGCTGCTCACGCTGGGGACACATGGGTGGTTGCCACTCTGACCCATGGTTGCCAGCTACAGTTCCGACGGCGAACTCACATCTCACACCGGGTCAAGATGACTGTAATCACCGACCCGGTGAAAGCCCAAGCACTAGACCAGGAGCTTTCCATCCTCCTGGCCAAGGGTGCGATCGAGGCGGTGGACCCTCTGCGACAACCCAGAGGCTTTTATTCAACTTACTTCCTTGTCCAGAAGAAGATGGGCGGCTTTCATCCCATTTTGGATCTGTAAAGACTAAACCAATATTTAAAGGTAATACCCTTCCACATGCTCACAACAGTAGAGGTCCTTCAAGCAGTCACAGAGGGAGAATGATTCACGTCTATAGACCTGACAGATGCTTATTTTCATGTGCCTATTGCGGTGGAACATCGCCGCTTTCTCAGTTTTGCATATTGAGGTCGCCACTGGCAGTTCCGGGTACTCCCATTCTGGCTCACTCTTTCCCCGAGGGTGTTCACTCGGTGTGTGAGGGCAGCCCTCTCTCCCCTACAGGCCTACGGCATGAAGGTTCTGCCATACCTGGACGATTGGCTTCTTTGCTCCCCGTCTCAGGCCTGTGCCATTCGCGACACGAATTGCCTGCTCGCTCACGTGTCCCAGTTGGGCCTCAAAGTCAATATATAGAAAAGCTACATGCTACCTTCACAGACTGTCACCTTTCTTAGAGTGGTTCTGGACTCACGCTCCATGACGGCTCGCCCATCCTTTTGAAGGGTGAGCGACATACTCCAGTTGGTCAGTCTGTTCCAGCTAGGCAAGCAGCTCCCCTACATTGCCTTCTTGCAACTATTGGGCAAACTGACCTCAGTCACTCGGGTGGCACCCTTAGGCCTGCTGTCTCTTTGCCCCTTGCAGAGGTGGCTCAACAGTTTTCGCCAGGCTGCCCAGGTATCACAAACTTGCGGTGACATGGCCATGTCTTTGTGCCCTGATTCCATGGAGGGACAAAGCTTATTTATCCAAGGGTGTCCCCATGAGGGTGGTCGTGTACCGCAGGGAAGTGGTTACGACAGATGCCAGCTCCACAGGATGGGGTTCTATGTTGCAACACAAAGGACATGCCGCATCAGGGCCGCTGGGGCCGAAAGGACCGATCCAGGCATATAAATGCGTGGAGCTGCGTGCAGTACATTTGGCGCTCAAGCACTTACTACCCCACCTGGAAGGGAGGCATGTCCTCGTTCGGTCAGACAACATCTCGGTTGTCTATCACATCAACCACTAAGGGGGCACCAGGTCAGCACAGCTTCTCAGTGTGTCCAGGGTGCTCTTGGAATGGGCCTCCACTCGTTCGTCCACCCTGCGGGCAACATACCTAGCAGGGTGACACAATCAGGTTGCAGATTTTCTCTCCTGCCAAAGGTCTGTTCTGGGAGAGTGGTCCCTCCACAGCAATGTAGTGCGGATGATCTGGGATCATTTTGGTCAAGCGGAGGTGGACCTGTTTGCAACAGAGGAGTCAACCCAGTGTCCCCTATGGTACTCCCATACGGGGTTGTCTGGTGCACTGGGTGCGCTGGCTCATCCTTGGCCAAGGGTCCTTCTTTATGCCCTTTCACCCCTTTCTCTGATTTGGCCAACCCTTCACAGAGTCCTAGCGGAGGGCCACAGGCTGCTATTGGTGGCCCCATATTGGCCAGCACGACCATGGTTCCCGTTACTGCGGCGTTTATGTCAGGACGTTCCGTGGCATCTTCCGACCAGGAGGGACTTGCTGTCTCAGCTCGAGGGTTGCTATGGCACCCCAATCCTCAACATCTTCAGCTGTGGGTGTGACCCCTGCAGGACCAGGACAGCAGCTGACTGGAGTTTTGAGCCCTGTCGGATGCACCATCTTGGGTGACAAAGCACCTTCTACTTGTCAGCAATACGAAAACAAGTGGCGTCTGTTTTCACAATGGTGTTCTGATCACAATGAGGATCCAGTCTCCTGTGCAGTTCCCACCATTCAAGAGTTTCTCCAGTCTCTCCTTAGTAAGGATTGCTCTCCTTTGATGCTTAAGGTCTATGTAGCAGTGATATTGGCTAATCATGCCGGCATCAATGACCGTACGGTGGGCAGTCATAAGCTGGTCTCTCTCTTTCTACGTGGTGCTCATAGGTGTCACCCGCCGGAAGTTACTCAGGCGCCAAGTTGGGACCTGCCCTTGGTTCTTGAAGCTCTGTGCCACCCTCCATTTGAGTCCTTGACGCAAGTAGACCTGAAGTGGCTTTCATGCAAGACAGCCTTTCTGCTGGCTATTGCCTCAGCAAAGAGGGTTGGTGAGTTGCATGCCTTTTCAGTCCGCCCTTCATGTCTCAGGTGGGGCCCTGAGGGCTCTGGTGTTACCTTGTGGCCAAACATTGCCTTTGTACTAAAGGTCTTATCCCACTCTCACCGTAACAACCGTTAAGGCTGGCATGTTTTCAACCTACGTCTGGATTGCTGTGCCCAGTGAGGGCACTGGAGAAGTACGTTGCAGCTACTGCTGCTATACGACACTCAGACCAGCTGTTTGTGTGTTACGGGGGCCCTAGACTGGGCTACCCTCTTTCCATGCAGTGCCTCTCCCACTGGATTGTGGATGTCATCTGCCACGCCTACGCAACGGGACACCACCCCCTGCCAGTCGGTGTGACGGCACATTCTATCAGGAGCGTCTCCACTTCCTAGGCTGCCCTGAGAGGGGTCTCACTGGAAGCAATGTGTGCTGCTGCATCATGGGCTTCCCCAAGCACGTTCACCAGAT
>JARVJN010000883.1:22621090-22634112 GCA_031763805.1 Argolebias nigripinnis | reverse complement strand
AAAGAGCAAATAAAAGAGGGCCAAGGATGGAGCCCTGGGGTACGCCGTGTGGAAGAGGAGCAGTGGAAGATATAAAATTGTCCATTTTTACACAAAAACTCCTATTGGTTAAATAGGACCTAAACCAATTGAGAGCGACACCCCTGATGCCCACACAGTGCTCAAGACGAGAGATTAAAATCCTGTGGTCAACAGTGTCAAAAGCAGCAGACAAGTCTAAAAGCAAGAAAACAACAAACTTTCTGTTAAAAGGAACAGTTGAAGCTTAATTATAAATGTTGATGGGGGGTGGGGGTTTCAGGTTTGGACTTGTAATTACTGTTAATTTGTCAGATCAGGTGGAGTTTGGAAATGACCACTATGGGCTGGGACCGGGTCGGGTCAGATTTTTTTGGACCGAATGCAACTCTACTTAGGAGTTGGGTGACATGGTGAACAGTGGTTAGCACTGTTCACTCATAGCAAGAAGGTCACATGTTCACCTCACCTCAGCTCCTGAGGGATGTTTGCATGTCCTCCCTGTGGACATGAGTTTTCTCCAGGTGTGAGTGTGGTCGTTTGTCTTGATGGACTGGACACATGTCCAAGACTTTAACACATTAACTGCTGTAAATAGGCACCAGCTCCCTCACAACCCCAGAAGGAGAAAATGGGTAAAGAAGATGAATCAATGGATATAAAACACATTTTGAATTATTTTGGTAAATTGATTCAAAAATAGTCCTCAAATCCCTGGATAGAAAAAAACAACAGAAAAACATCACGAATGGGAGCAAATAAAAGCATCCTATTTCATTTACCCTAAACCACCCTAAAAATGTCCTACCTGAAAATAAAATGGTAATTATTAACTATTCTACAGTAAAGTAATTCAAAAACTCCATAGATGATTCTTCAAAATAAATGGCTACACGTCTTACCTCTGAGGTTTGTGCTACAAAATAGTCTTCAATAAATAATTTTATGACTAATATGCAAACATGAGGTTTCACAGTAAACTGTGCCGTGTCCATCCGAGTACATGTTTTTGTCTGTGCATTCAGATGCTCAATTAGGAAACAAATTCACCTTTTCACAGAACTAATTCAGCATCCTGTTTACAAGACTGGAAATCCTTGTTGGCCAGACTCCAGACGTCTTAATTCTGCTTAATCTGTTTAGCTTTATTTTCCTTTACTTAGGCTTCAGCCGCCACCTGTTTGTTGTTTCCACCTTCAGAGGAAATACTCATCCTTGTGTACTTATGACTTAATTACTTTCAGCGTTATAATCTGCCCTACAGGGTACTGATTGTAGATTTAAATATTTGTAATGAATCACAAACTGGAAAAATGAGATGATTTGAAAATTTACTGGTCAAATGATCTGATGAACTTGAGCTTATTCGCCATCATTTAGTTGCTTTAAACCAAACTTTAATAGAGGTTTTACATTTGAAAGCTAAAAGCAGTCAGTTTTGAGAAACTGTGCCAGAGTTTGTCTCAGGAATGACCCAGCCTCTCTCACACCTCTATCCACTTCTGCATCTTATATTTTCCTCTCTCATACCATCTGCCCTCTACTTGTTTCACCTCGCTGCTTCCCTTCCTCTCCTCTCACACCTTATTTCCATCTCCGTCACTTCTTGGTTTTCTCCTGTTTGCTTGCATTATTTTTTCTTTACATCGTCCCTTCTTTTCCTTCCAGTTACCACCTGCTAATGGAGTAAAGGTCTGTTTCTATAGTTACAGGGTGAAAGAAGTGGGTTTTGACTTTTTTAGCATAACCCTGGGAACTGCAGCAGGACTTACTGGGTTAAAATGGCGAACAAGTAAATAAGGATTGAGGTTGTCTTTAAGGGCATGGGTTGGGTTCAGATTCTCACCTATTAAATAATTCTCACAGGACCAGTTTAAAGAAGCGGAACACCGATGTCCCCCATCATGAACGATCTGAATAGTGAATGTTTGTTGTTTTCAAGATTAGTGTTTTTTCTGGACTGGAATTGAACAGGGAATGCAAGTCGGACCCGGCGCCAGAGGGCAGGCCCACGTATGCCCCACCCCAAGATAGATTACAACACACAATGTAAATAAGTTGAACCTATGCAATTTATTGACTCAAGACAACCAGCAGAGGGAGCTGTAGGCAATTAAACTGGACTTTTAGAGGAGGCAAAGAAGACAAACTGGTTTTCCAACCGCTAATTTCACAAGAAGAAGGTGAAAAAGACACTTTGATAAGGTAATATTCCAAAATCTAACCAGGGAATGCAAGACAGAATGGAAGGACAGACTATTAAGAAGATTTCAATCATCTGGGAAACTCAACTGTATTAGTCCTAAATAGGCCAGTACAGCCAGAGGGATTCCTTACTCCCGAGTCTGAAAAGATGAACCTGTTCAATGCATTTTTATTAACTAGAGGCAGAAAATCTGATTATTGAGTTCAGTGATTTTTTATATTTTTTTAGATGGATTTTCCACAGTTTTTTTCTTAAATGTGCATGTTGGGTTTGTTCAATAAAAGAGTGGAAATGTTAAAAATGTTTAGTGTTTTTTTAAACATTTTCCCCTCTCTTCAGGAGTTCATGTATAGTTACCTTCAAGTTTGCACTGCTAGTTTCTAAGATTTATTTCAGTTGCAAGGTTACTTAAACTTTTATTTGTTTTTTTTTCCCCCTCAGCTGATTGGTTTACATATTTATATGGTTGTGGCCATCTTGGATTTTGGCATGGCAACCCAATTTTATGAAATGAACCTTTCTTAAGCCTAGATGGAGCCACACACCAAAATGGAAGTTAGTATCTCACTTATTTTTCAAGTTATCCTACTCACAACATACACGGACAGATGGAGAGTACTTCCAATTACAGTACGTGTATTCCTTTTTGCTCTTGTACCTTCACTTTGTATCTATCTGACTGTACACATTTGTTCAATTAAAGTCATTTATCTCTCATTCATCCCCTCTTTGTTCTGGTGTTCCACAAGGTTCTGTGCTCAGCCCTCTCCTTTTTATCATCTACCTTTAGGGGCAGTTGTGGCTGAGTGGTTGGAGCAATCATCCTCCACTGGGAGAGTTGGGGGTTTGATTTCACCAGCAGTCACATGTTGAAGCGTCCCTGGGCAAGTCACTGAACCCCTGATTGCCTCAGATTTGTGTCCCATCAGTGTATGAATGTGATCTAAAAGCACTGATTATTCTTTGTAGAGATCTAGTAAAGTGTTGTATGAATGGATAAACAAGGGCAGAGAGTGTAGTGTAAAATGCTTTAAGTACATTTATAAGACAGAAAGATGCTAGACAAGTGCATTCCATTAACAGTACCTCCTTCTGCTTGGTAATATCTTTCAAACACATTCCAACCAATTCCACAGCTATGACACCCAGCTTTGTCTGTCTACCCTCCAAGAACACACTCTGACTGCCTTTATGATATCAGATTCTGGTTCAACAGCAACTTTCTCAAACTAAACAGTGGCAAAACAAAACTTTTTTCCTCATTGGCATCAAATGCACTCTTGCAAACACCAACAACTTTCCATTCTTAGACAGCACCTCAGTTTCCCTATCCCCCCAAGTTGAGGCCGGGTGTCATTCTAGACAACACATTATCTTTTAACTCTCATATCCATAACATCGCTTGATCAGCCTGCTTTTGTCGCCATACATCACTCGTTTTCATCCATCCCTCTCATCCAACAGTACTGCCATTCTTGTTCACTCTTTGGTCACAGAGGAGACATTAAAACATCAAAGAAAGAAGCTTCTTTAGCTGTCTACTGTGAAGTGAACTGCACTTTTTAAAATATTACATAGTTTTATAGTTTCGTAACTGTACAGCAATTTTATCATGATGGATTGGCTTTCCTCTCTGTACCCAGGCTGGTGGGTTTGATGCATTGCTACTGATCCATACAGCATTAAGTAGCCTCATTTGTTCTTATTATGCTCATTTACTGGAATGTCAAATTTCTTCTCCCCCCCCACCAGGCAAAAATCTCTTTTTTAGAAATGAGGATTTTTGAATGTATTCCATATAATTTCAGCACGGCGGATCAATGTAGTCCGACGGCATTTACTTTGTGGCCTTCATCACAGCAGGCCTTACGTAACCTCGAGCACAGGGGGCCAATCAGTCTATGCTCCTATGAAAATCGAAGCAACCAAGTCTGACATGGGCTTTGAATGAATTCTGTTTGTGCTGTTAGTTGAATGCTAAGAATAAAACCCATTTGGTCTAAGGGCAATCTAGATTTCAACCATGTTTAAAAAAAACTATTTAAAATGGACAGCATTTTATTATGTTGATGCATATTTCAGTGCTGTCTTATCGTTAGTTTATTTTTACTTGATGTAAACTTTTATATGACCAGGACAACACAATCACACGGTCACAGCTTTTGGTTTGTGTTTGCCGTTTATTTGATTTGAGCAATTTTTGTCCCCTGTTGTGGAGCAATGGGGGAGGGGGGGTGGATTTTAAATAGCATAGGCCTGTCGCAATAAGCAATAAATCAGTTAATCGCTTGATAAATGAAAATTATCGACCTCATTTTCATTTATCTGCTTTATCATTTTCTTCGTGTCTCTCTTTCTACGGAAGACACTGGATGACACAAGGCTCCACTCCGGGGATCTTCTCAGACCCCTCCCTTTCTCTTTTCTCTTTAAAGTCCGTTTTAACCATCCAAAATAGCGTTTTTGGATCGATAAAAGCAGCTAAACTGAGAAGCTAAGCTACGAGCTAAGCTAACAGGCCAACCTTGGGGAAAAAAAAACACTCCGTCTTGTCAAAGCTCTAAAATTCATGGTTGAAACCTGTGCCTTCGTGTAAAAAGTTTTTCTCTGCAAAAAGAAGCTGAGAACTTGTTTACTGATTTTTTTTAACTAAAAGTTTTGTGTGACAAATGTTCTGCTAAAGAGCTCAAACTAAACCGTGCGTCTGCCATTTTAAGAACAGAAAAACAGGAACGAGACAGCCCATGTCATGTCAAGGGGCCTCCCTCCCAAAAGAGACGCACTGCTCTTTCTCTCACTATCCATCCTTTGGTTCAGACAATCTTATACTGCCATCCAGTGGTCAACACAAAAATTAACCAACATTTCTTCTTAAATTTGACAGTAATTACTTATTGCCAAATTTCAAACAATATTATCATTTATTGCAATAATTTCTGAGACAATTTATCACCCAGCAAAATTTGTTATCGTGACAGGTCTAGCTGTGAGTTGATCCGACAGTGGGACAAACTTTAATCGTAGTCCGAAAAGAGAAACAGGGGTCAAACCCGGGGAGGCAGAAGTCCGAGAACAAATCCAGAGGAGAATTCTTAATCCAAAACCCAAAGAGCAAAGAAGGTTCATAGTTACCAAGGTCAGAAAGGCCGAATAAACCAGACGTCGGGCAGACAGGACTGCAAATATAAGAAACAGGCGTGAAGTAGAGACAAGAAGAACAGGCTTGGACATGGAAAATGGTTGGATATCCATCCATCCATCCATTCATTTTCTTTTACGCGCTTCTTCCATTTTGGGTCATGGGGGTCGCCGGTGCTCATGTCCAGCAATCACTGCGAGGGGCAGGGTACACCTTGGACAAGTCGCAAGTCCATCACTTAGAGGCAAAGGAGAAAAACAACCATTCACACTCTCATTCACACTTAGAGACAATTTAGAGTTACCAATCAGTCTAACATGCATATTTTTGGTCTGTGGGAGGAAACCGGAGTACCCGAAGAAAACCCACGCATGCACGGAGAGAACATGCAAACTCCACCCAGAAAGGCCCCCGGACCAGGATTTGAACCAAGGACTTGCTCGCTGAGAGGCAGCAGCTCTACCAGTTGCGCCACTGTCTTCTCCGTTCTGGAAATCTGGCTGGATATCTACTAGCAAAAATGTCTGATAATCTGGCAGAGATCTTGCGTAGATGGAGCTCTTATAAAAAGCGGGCAGCAGGTGCAGGGCATGAATGCTGATAGGGGCGGGGAAGTGGGCGTGGCAGGTCCAGGCTGGTCCACTGGGGTGATCAGGTCTTTTCAGCTGAATCTCCTAAACTATGGAACCAGCTGTCCTTTCATATCTGCCAGGCTTTAACTGCTGGTGCTTTTATGTCTCATCTTAAAACACATTTCTACTCACTGGTTTGTAATACGGCATGAGTTGACTTTTTTTTTTTTTTTGCTTAATTTTAATGTTCTTTTCTGTCTCAGCTTATTTTTTATTGCTTTTATTTGTGTTGTTTTCAAGGTCTCTTGTGTTTGGTATTATTGTTTTACTATTTATTGTTTTGTGTGCAGCACTTTGGCTAGTGGTAGTTGTTTTTAAATGTGTTCTATAAAAAAAATTTAAGTAGCGCCACATCAGCAGTGTTTTTCCCCCCAAAAGTCTAAAGGTTTGAAGTGTTAACTCCAGTTCATCGTTCCTACAGGCCCCTGATAAGTTTTTTGAGGCTTTTTCAGAAGAGCCACATATTGATTTGAAAATTGTTGAGTGAAAAAAACTGGTTCCTTTTAATAAAACCTGTTTATTATCTCAGTGATGAGATAAATGATTTCTAGACCACAAGCAGTACTGATCACTGGGTTTCTGTCCTCTGATGCATCAATTGTCTTTGTTTTTTCTGACATTTTCGGCAGTCTTGACCAGAACAGGAAGTAATGTTTGAACAAAAGTAGAATGGCTCTCTAAGGATAAGTATTGTTTTTTTTAGTAACTGTAAAAGTTGAGCTTTTATTATCCAATGAAGATTTTTATTATACTGTAGTTTTTTTTTTTACCCAACATTTTGTAAATTGCAAACTACATGACCAAACATCCCAAAAAGTTTGTTCCCCATGCTGCTGTTGTCGTCAGACCAGGTCAAGTGAACTGAGACGAGCATCTGAGTCTGAAATTGTGAGACTTGACCAGAAGGTGCTGCAGCTGGAAGCAGAGCAAGAAACCATCCTTTCGTCTTTGGGCAAAGAGCTGGACTCAGCCTGTCGTAGCCTGGCCAGGAACGGAGAAGACAAGCTACAGGTATTTCTTTTATTACTAGTCTTTTATTTTCCCCAATGCTGTTTGGCTTTTTTTGTATTTAACTAGACATCTAGTTTTGCTTTTGCTTTCTTTGTTGCATTCACAATGTGTACTTACACAGATACTTTCCCAAAAGTTTTGACTTGTCTATTCCATTGTTAATTCTTGGTCTAGCTCTGACATTTAACAAACACTTGAGGGAAATCCTTGGGACTTTTGTTAACTGGATGCTACACGAAAGTGAGATGCCTATTAGGAATGAACAATTTATTAATATTTTTATTTTTCATGTCCATAATTTGGAAGTGGGGACAAAGCAGAGGTCCCCAGACCTCTGCAGTTACCGTTTCCTGTTAGTTCAGGGCCACCCTGAGACTTTCACATAAGAAATAATCTCTTAAGCAAAGTATGTCTTTATCCTGAAACCTCTTCTTGGTGGGACCAAAACACCTCCCTCAGAAGTTGTCCAGAAGGCAAACTTTCTTGATACCCACGCTGTCTCAACTAGTAAGTGTGTTTCTTTTGGCTGCTTCCTTCTTCAGGGCATGCCACACAGCAAGCCAGCTTGCATGAAAGATTTGGCAAATATTTTATGCCAGATGCCCTTCCGGATACAACCTGGGCTCTAACCCGCAACCTTAGGATTAAAATACCACAGCACTGACCGCCAAGCTACCGCAGCCACACACCGGCTCCTTTGAATGCAGAGGAGCCATACTCTGATCTAATAATGGTCAGTCAGGTCATCTGGACAGTTTATATTTTGTGGAAAGACTTTGTGCCTTCTATCCGGAGGGTTTCATCAGTCTGAGGAGTCCCAAGTAAACTGTTTTCCCCACTGCTGAGCATTATTGGATATAGCATTCCTACTTCGGATATTTTCACTTATTGTGGGAGGGAGGGGGTCCGGAATGTAAACCCTGTAAACCTGCAAATTGGCTTATTGGGGTGACACTTGCAGAAGGGAGCAGTTGAAATAAAAACAACATGATATTAACATTAACCATAAACATAAAACAGAATATTAAATACAGGAAATTACCTGCGGGGTAAAGCAAAGCATGTAATTCATTATGCTCAGTAGACTCAATGACTATTAGCTTACCATTACATTTCGCCCCTTGGCATTATGTTTATGTTGGCCATATGGTTGTTGTGGGTGTACATTGCATTCTTTACTGGCTCTGAGCAAGGCTTTCAGTGTGTATGTTGTCTGATAGGCAACTGAAATGTGCACAAACTCCACCTACTCACAAGGCCCATGTAAATGGGTCTAAATGAAGGATACCAAGCAAAAACAAACCAAGGTATTCAAAGCACCACCCAAATCAATAAACAAAAAAACAAGATTATAAAATTTAAACAGAAAATAAAAGCCTTGCTTTCCTTGAAGGCAGGCTTACTATGCTGACTTTCATGCCAGAGTTTTAAAATAAGATTCCTTTATGATGAGAAGGAACAAAGTTATAGCTGTTTTGGTGCAATATTGCAAGATTTCACAAGACGTGTTAGTGGTTGAGCTATGTGTTAAAGATGGTTCTTGGCTACTACCACGCCAACCTAAAGTGCAATACCTGTAAAAGTGATGGTTATAACCATTTTAGTGTTAGCTAAAGTTGATTAGCAGTAGCAGCCATCTTGAACCAGTAAACTCCAATAGATGCTCATTCATACATATACAGTATCCATTAACTTCTGATTGTTTCAGAATTGGATCACGGACTGCAGCTTAATCAGGGAAGCCCAGACATCTCTTCTCACAGCTGCCTTTTCAATCTTTTCTCAGAGGACTCCAAGCATGTACCGAGGTCTTCTCCCAGTTTAAAATGCCTGTAAAACCTTGTTGGGGAGGCATCCAGGGGGCATCCTTATGAGATGCATGAACTGCCTCAATTGGCTCTTCTTGATGTGGAGAAACAGCGGTTATTTTCCAAGTCTCTCCAGATAACTGAACTTCTCACCCTACCTCAAAGGGAGAGCACAGCTACCCTGCAGAAGAAACTTACTTTGACCATTTGTATCTGCAATCTCATTCTTTTGGTCACTAACCAGAGTTGGTAACCATAGGTGAGGGTTGGAACGTAGACTGACCAGTAAACAGAGCTTCACCTTCACTGGCACATAAATTCCAATACTATGGAAGCTGCACCGATCCAGCTCTCAATCTCCTACTCCATTTTCCCCTCTCTCCTGAACAAAATACTGGTGTTTATTCACTCATTCAATGATCATCGTTTACAAGTTTCAATAAAATATTCCCAGAGGTGCATCTGCATTTGCCTTAATATGGTAAGTCATGAAAACCTATAACAATTCTTTATTGTCAAATAAATTTGGTTGATTGTTACATCCCTTGTTATCGTAATCAGCTGACATGATCTCACGCTTAATGACTTTTTTTTACTTCGTCAGTAAAAATTTGTTTTTTATTTATTCATTTTTTGGTTCAAATGACTCCAGTTAGCAACTAGCACCTGTTTAATTGTTGCTCAGTTGCTTGTTCCTCAACACTGCTTGATAAGTCCATAATTGTAGAGTTAGTCTGAAATTATATGAATTTTCTTATACGTAAGATAATGTTTGTGTTAACTTTACTTCTTGTATTGCATCTTTTCTAATCAGCAGTTTATTTTGGGGTAAAAGTCATCTTACAGATACTTATTTTTGAAAAACCTCTGCAGGACTTCAATGAGATTGTCTTCTTTACAGAACTTCATCTGCTGCTGATGAGTCAAGCTCAAGACTAACATCACTACTACCACTTCCCAAATACTTTGAGTTCCAACGTTAAAACTCTAAAGGTTCCAATTATCCATTTTTTTTCACAAGCCTAATTTTGTTCTTGGCAAAGTGGAAAAAGCTCATTAACTGCATATACACTGCATAATAGGACACTTGAACCCTCTGTGACAAGAAGAAAATATATTCAAGTATACTTGTGTGGAGCCCAATCAAAATGTCTCATTAGAATGATTTCAGTTTAATGGCTTTCCACAGAAATTGATCAATTAAACATTGTCATAAAACAAACTGCGTCGCATCCATCATTTGGACTGATATCCAGTTTTGAATAAGTAGTGACCCAACGTATCAGCGAACCAATTAATCAGCACAACGAGACGCTGCTCCTTCGCCGGGGTTAAGGCAAGCCCACTCAGCGCGTTAGGTGGCTCCAAGCGGAATGAAGAGGTAAAGGCTGGCCATTATAATATAATTATGATGTCAGCTTCCATTGCAAGGAGTAAAGTGAGAATCGGTGGAAGTTGTGCTAGACCTTCAGCTCCCTCCAGCCGCTTGTCAGAATGTTCCACACCAGTCAAACACAAGTTCTTGAACCCACCTTCACAGCCCCCCATCTTTCTCCATGCTCAACATCTGTCCCCTGGGTCTGGGCTCCGGTCCAATCACACCTAGCATAAATCCATAACTTCCGCTCTCCCCTTGCCCCCCCTGTCCCCCACCCCCAAAGGAAAACACAATAAACGGAACTCATCTTTTATGCATGATTTTCTCTGCCTCTGTAGCTAGGTTCGCTCTCGATGCGTATCAATCATCACCGGGACGCTGCGGGGCAGGGAGACAGAGACGGAAAGAAAGAGTGATGGCGGTTTGCAAAATATACACAAGGCAAAATGAAGAGTCCCCTTTGTTTATCCACTAACTTGGCTTTCTATTTCAATTTCTTCCCAACTGCTTACTTTTGTCTTTATACTCCTCCACTGTCCTCAGATTACTCTTTGCATGGAATTAAAGCGTTAAGAATTGAAAGTGACCTCTCGAGCTAAAATGTTGGGGTTTTAAAGAGACATCCTTCCCCTGGGCTCTAAAGAGTCCAGGTTGAAAGTGCAGTATTCCTCCTCCTACACAACACAAACTAGAACGCCTTGCAAAGCTGTATACAGGTCTTCATTGGCATGCTAACATATTCACAGACAGCCAGAGCACAGCTGGCTCATTGTGGGAGAGGGCAGCGGCTCGGCCTGACATGCAACCGGACGGCAGAAAATAAATGACACCCTGTAGGTGCAGGGCATTACTTGTTCAGGGTTCAATAATAATGCTGTTTACAGAGAGCATTTTTCTGCACAACTGTTTCCTAGAGGTACATCAATAAACACAAGCAGCGGAAAAATAAGTGGCCTTGAAACAGCAGCATAATTTTAACCAAGCATCAGAAACGAATGCAGCCTATTTAAGAATATTAGCTTGTTTTGTAAAATTGTTGTAAATAAAATCCACATATTGCAAAAACTATTTATTTAAACAAATATTAAAAAAGTTTATTCATGCCATTTATTTTGCAATAAATTGAAGTTACTGTATGCTTTTGATAATTTACGATTAAGCAAAATTATTAACCCCTTTTCTTTGTGTTTCAAATTCTTCATGAGATCTGTGTAAGCCATTGACTGTTGCAGGTAGTTCTGTTCTAAATTGCTTAAAAGTCTTATTTGAGAAGATAATAAAAGGAAATAGCATCATTTTAATCCAGTATGCTCCAGTAAGACTGAAGCGTGAGTCTGGGGATATAGAGCTTAAGTGGGGGGTGGGGGAGGGGCCTGGGGTGGCGGTCATCAGTGATTGCTGTAATTATCTGCACATCTACTCAACATCAGTGAGGTGAAGCGTCTGCACAGAATCTGAAAGAGTCCAAAAGCGATCACACCTGCAGCTGCCCCATCCTGCTGTGTAAAGAGAACGGACTCGCTGACAATTACAGAAAAAAAAAACTGATGAAGTGGTCGTGTGGCCAGTCCTGCTTGAAATTTTCAATCGTTATTTTATGACGATTGCATTTCAGAACATAAATAAAACCACACCAAAAAAAAATCTGCCATTAACAGAAAAAAAAAAAAAAGTTACAACAGTACTCCAGCAATATTCAATGGCAGACTATTTTTTGGGGGCAGATAGTTGGGGTTAAGGGCCTTGCTCAAGGGTCCAGAGTGGGGCAAATGAGGGTGGAGGTAGGTGTAGGTGTTTCATCTTTTCCACCCACATTTTAATGTTGTCAATCCGAGGAGTTGTACCAGCGACCTTCCGATCAGATGTCCATCTTCTCTAACCTCTGCGCCACCACTCCCCCTGAAGGTTCCAGGTAGTCATGGACACTTTGTTCCACCTGCTTCTGTTGCTGAAGATTGAAGGCATAAGATTTAATTTTATGGGTGCTGTCATTTTGTATTTTTTGGACCCATCATTTACACACTGGGGGCTTTAAGGCCCACCTTCTCCCCCTCAGACAGTCATGACATTACTTTATCCTTTTTTAATGCATGCAAAACCTAAATACAGCTGAACTTATAAGGAAAATTAAGATTTAAACATATGGCAAAGTAATAACTACCGTGTTTTCCTGAATAAAAGTCGCACCGGAATATAGGATGTGTTGTCCAATTATTGCCAAAAATTTGGAAAAATCCATAAACGGGTCGCACTTTAATATAGATCGCACCTACGTCACTGCCGACGTAATGCGTCATCCACCGCTGAAGTGACGCGTCACCGCTGAGACAACCCGGAAATGTGGTCCGAGTGTTTAGCTCTGCTGCAAATATCTGCCACAGGAGCACACAGCAAGTCTTTTAAGAAGATTAACACGGTAAAAACAATTATTTGTTTGCTAAAAATTATAGCGGACATTATAGCACAAGGGTTCCTGAGCTTAACTGTTCCTTAAGAAATTCACGAAATGGTCTTATCTGCTGGATTTAAATTGTTTGGCTTTGACTTCTTCCAAATCAGTCACGTGCGCTGCGATTTTTTAAATAAATAAATCGAATTTTATCTCAAATGTCTCATACAGTTCAACAGTTTGTAATTTAAACCCATATAATTACATTCTATCCACCTTATTCTGCCAGAGCGTATGTGGGCTACCATGACAGTCCTATACCGCCCCCTGCCGGTTTTCTACATCCGGTGCGCTAACGTTCCAAAGACCAACCGCCCAAAAAACACCAGAAGAAGAAGAACGTTTCCGGAATTGTTTCTGGGCTGTGACCGGGCCTCACCA
>JARVJN010000883.1:20493005-20504385 GCA_031763805.1 Argolebias nigripinnis | reverse complement strand
CCAGTGCTGTATTTTCTGTATGTTCTGTACAACTTTACTGTTCGTTAGTAAGCTCGTAAGTCCGGAACCTCGTATGTCGATGTGCTCATAAGTCGAGGACTCCCTATATTTTTTAAAGTTCTGTTTCATGTGCAAAAGCTGCACACTCAAAATTATGAATTTCTAAAAACAACAACGATGCAGCAGCTCATTTCTCATGTGCCCCTGAACCCAAAACAACAACGAAGAAGTTTGTACCCGTTTTTTCGACATGTCTTGCTTAATCTTGATTTTACCATCTTTGAACTTTGTTGTGACTTGAAAATAATAAAGACTAAGAGAAAATTATAAACTGTTTAGAAATAAAAGCAAGAAAACCCATTATTTTTGCGGATGTCCTCTCTCTCTCTCTGTGCCTTTTATCGTCAAAGTGGATGTTAATGCCACCTAGTGGTGAAGAATGTACATTTATTTATTTATTTATTTATCTTTTGGAATTATATACATAATTTGTAGTTATTGATAATAACTGAAACAAAATATATTTAAAATATTAAAGTAGTGAAGACAGGACCTCAATAAGGCGCCAAAATCAGATAAAACCTCATGGCAGCTACGCTATAGAGAACAACTACAGACATAATCAGTTAAATGCAAATTAACACACAAAAGAGTTGTTGGCAGAGACCAAGTGTTATAAATAAATATATTATATGATGTTTAAGATGATAAGCAGCCTTTTGTTAGCTGCAGTGTGATACTGCGGCTCACTTCCTACTATGTACGTATTTTAGTTAGCTAGGCTATTAGCTTGACTGGCTAATTTGAAAAAATGCTACAATCTTCACAAAATCTTTTTTTTAAAGAGCTCAACTCTAAACAAAAGGTGACAAAAATGAAACAGGCCAGAAATATTTACTAATAAAATGTATATTTTAGCTATCAACTGAGATATTACTGCGCAGTTAATCCGCTAAAAGCTAGCAGGGCTACATTGGTATTTTATTTTACTGGCTCCCCTAATAATTTATTTTACACAAACCAGTTTCTAGAAAAGCATACACTTTTATACAGTTTTCTGTTTAGTGTATATTTGTGTCAGAAAGGGAGCAGGAAATCAGAAAAAAGTTATTTATTATTAAATAATATGCTGCTTAAAGCTAATTAGCTTAGCTAAATCCATTTTTAAAACCTTTAAATAATTTTCCTATCATTATTTTGAACCTTTTGTGAGATTTTGACTTTTACTTACTTATTTATTACTTCCTTACTTATTACTTACCTATTACTTACTTAGTTATTACTTACTTATTACTTACTTAGTTATTACTTAGTTATTACTTGCTTGATTTATTGGGCAGGAAATCATATCCGTGATCGTCCTTGTTCAAACTGAACAATTTTACTTTATTGTTTTTTCCTTGCCATCTTTTGTTATCTTTTAGATTTACAAATCTCTAAAAATAAATTATTTGGTGCCCAAAATTGATAAGAATCAATTAGTGCAGAACAGATGAGCCTAAAACACAAATTGAATATTCTATCTTTAAAAGTAGTAAAACCAAACATCTTTACAATATTATTTTCAATTTTCTGCAAAAAAAATTTTTAATTAACGGTAATAACTAAAACAAATGTAGTCTTGTAAGGCTTTTTTAGCATAGTTTTGAATAAACTGACTTGTTTCTTTTTTTTATGGAGACAAAAATAGACGTTCTCATGCACACATCATCCATGGGCTCTTATTGGGAAACTCATCTCAGAGGTCATGAAGCACAAACTAGTCCGACTGGACGGGTTACGTCCCGGCACCCATGAACTTTTTATAGCACCTGGTTCATAATTGAGTGAGTGTGTGCAGAGAGCTGTAGCTCCTCTAACATCCACCTGCTGAAAGACTCTAACACAAACACACCAGACCTCAGCAGGTCGGGAAATCCTTCTGAATGTACTCAGACCACAACAAGATATACTTTTATGTATTTTTACTGCAAATACTTAAGGAGCTCCTTAAAAATATAGTCTAGAGAAATGTCATTTTCAGTGAAAATGCAGTGTGGGTGCTTATTGCTGAATTATTTCTGCTGAAACCAGCTGAAACAGTTTCATCTCTAAACTGGAACAGCTGACATTTGTTGAAAGCTGGAAAATAAAAATGGGAAAACAGCTAAAATACAACAAAAATGCTGAATATGACATAAATGTAGCAGAAATTAGCAGAATAAGTTGAAATAGGCAAAGGGAGGCTGAATAGATGGCAAAAACATCTGAAATGAGCAAAAAGAATCAGAAAAAAAAGTTAAAATTAGCACAAAGAGGATGAAAGAAGCAAATATCAATAGCAGAAAAAAAGCTAAAATTAGCTTAAAAAACTTACAAGGTTAATGAAAATGCTGAAAAAGCTCAATTTAGCAGAAAGAAACTGAAGGGAGCATAGAATAGCTGAAATTAGCACAAAAATGTATCAGAAAAAAGCTAAGCAAAAACACTGAAATTACCAGAAAGTGGCTGAAAGGAGCATGAAATTTTGAAATGATTAGAAAGATGAAAAAAAAAAAGATAGAAAATAGCTCGAGAAGATAGCAGAAAAAGGCTAAAGTTAACAGAAAATATTTTAAACGTAGCTGAAAATGAAAAAAAAAAAAGGTCTGAATTTATCAGAAATATCTTGAAAGGAGCAACTAAATAGCTGAAAAATGCTGAAATGAGCTGAAGGAAGCTCAAAGAAGCTGAAGAAAGCAGAACCAGAACAAACTCGAAATGAGCAGTACAAGGTTTAAACAGCACAGAGAAACAAACAAAAAAGAAGCTCTGTTCATTTTCAATGAGAAAAACAATGGCAGGCAAAGCTAAATATTTCATAAAGTAAAAGTTGCACAGATACCAAAAGTCAGGGAATGTCTGAAGGAGCTGAACGTTATGATTTATGAATTACTGAAACGGAACAAAAATTGTGGAACAAATTACATACTGAAAAATGTACAGAAAAATGTATCCCAATAAGAAAGATTTATAAACATTCACATAATTAAAAAATAAATAAACAATATACCAGTAACTTTCCAGTTTCTATTTAAAAACTGATAATAGACACACAATCAACTTTCTGATTCAAACAATGTTTTAGTCAAATACAAAGTCAGCCCAATACAAGAAGGTCGCCATAGACCGAGAAATGCCTTTTTAAACACAAAAGCGGCTACACTTCAGTAAATTGTACAGGTATTGAGCTAAAACTGGTGTGGTAGTAGCTGAGAGCCCTCCTCAACACAAACGGCAGGTGCTCCTGATTGATTTTCTTTGCTTTTAAATCCAAGCAGGAACAATTTGTGTCCTTGACGAGTGAAACAAAGTTATACGATAGAAATATAAACTATTTAGAATTCAGTGGTTCCCAACCCTGGTCCCTGAGGAACACCATCCTGCATGTTTTAGTTGTTTCTCTGCTCCAACACACCTGGTTTGAATGAAAGGTGACTAATGAGCATAAGGAAGTAATTAAACCACTAAATCAGGTGTGTTGGAACAGGGAAACAACTAAAACAGGATGGTGTTCCTCAAGGGCCACAGCTGGGGACCCTGATCATAAGAAGCTAAACATGAAACTGGACATTATTGCTTATTTTGTTGCAATTATATATACAGTATACAGTACAGTATATACAGTACTGTATATCAATTAATCTCCTTTGACTTTAAGTACATCTGAGTGAATCATGACCCTTGAGCTTTTATTCTGAATGATTAAAAGTGTAAAAAAGGGCCGTCTTGTTGAAGATGTGCGGTGTGTGTTTGTGTGTGTGAGGGGACAGGTGTGTGCTAAATGCCTCAACCATCTGCTTTGTTCGGGTTCGTGTTCTAAACTTTTCCCTTTCTTCCCCTCAACTTGCACGGACTTGTGCTCCGGCGTTTCATCGATGAAAACCTGAGCTGCTCAGAGTAAAAGAGGCTGGAGCTACAAAAGGGATACAATGACCACACGGCATAAACACACACTGCAAACACAAAGTTGTTTCTTTGCTTTGTTCAGTTTAAACAGTTTGTTTGTTTCTACTCGTGTTTTTAGTTGCATGCTACCAGAGACGTCCTCTCACGTTACATTCAACTGTAACGAAGAGGAAACGACAACCGAGGAGCCCGTCGGTGTAAATGTGAGCTCACCGGAGCGTCTCCACAGAGGACTGACTTCCAGACGTCCACAGCGCTGCATCGCTTTAGGAAACCGACAGAAAAACCTGGACATCCTCCTCACGTTTCTGCCGACTTTATCCACAAACCCCATCCCTCATCTCTGTCCTGCGCACTTCCTGCTGGGACGTTTTAGCTTCCAGACGAAGATCAGACAACCCGAGCTGCAAGCGCATCCTCGACCTCGCCGGACGTGCCTCAGCCTGTGGTCTGATCTCCACCGATCTCCTCCTCTGTTTGTGTTGGCGGCATGTGTGTGTGTGTTGTCAGCTGCCACATGTTGAGTGTGTGTCGTGGAGCCAAACAGTCAGAACCACTGAACAAACGACACACACACACACAGGGATGGCAGGTTGTGTCATCATCAGCCTCAGCATTTCTCACAGACGTTCAAAATGAGGCTTTAGGATGAGAAGCATCTCTGGAGGGATTTGACATGAAACAGTTATCTCCTCCAGGACAAGAACGCTCTAATGCAACATTCAAAGTTGCTCTGCTCTGTTTGCAGGTTCCTGCTGCTGCATCTCATGGAGGCACGCAGGAAGAGGGACAACTCGGAGACACAAACACTGAAACAGGAGCTGACACCGACACACTGCGAGGAGGAACTCGTCCAACGAGCGTCATCGTTTCAGTCTGCAAGACAAATGTCTACAGTTCACTTCATGAAGTTTATGGCTGGCTTCAGAATGAATATGTTCAGATTACATGAATATTTCCTGAAGAGGCGCTGGCTTCTTTTATTGTGGGATGTTTCACCCACAATGTAACTTCAAAATAAAAGTCAGGGCCAAAATCCAGGAGACAACACAAAAAAAACAACAGTTCCAGTTTTTACTTGAAGAGCGCTGAGGGAAGAGCATCACTCCAACTGGCTGAAACAGCTGAAACTGACACGATAAAGCTAAAAGAAGCTAAATACGGGACTACCTTAAAACTAAAAGTAGCAAAAAGGTAAGCTAAAAGTTAAAGGTGCAAAGCAACAGCTAGAAGCTAAGCACAAAAGAGGCTAGTTAGGTTAGGTTTATTTGTCATATGCTAAATCAACAATGCAATGAAATGCTTAGGATGAGATCTTGACTCGCCGAAAACTACTAGTTGAATATAGGTTAGCTAACAGCTAAAAGTGCAAAATCATTGCTCAAAGCTAAACACAGCCAAGGGCTGGTTAAAAGCTAAAAGGAGGAAGAAGCACGTTGAATGTAGCTAAAGGTTAGCTAACAGCTAAAAGTGCAAAATTTTTAGCTCAAAGCTCAACACAGCAAAAAGTTATAGCTAAAAGTTAAAAAGAGCAAAAGAATAGTTGTGTAGCAAAAGTTAATTAAAAGCTTAAAAAAAGACAGCTAAAAGAAGGAGTCTAGTTGAATGTTGCTAAAGGTTTGCTAACAGCTAAACATGCAAAAAATTTGCGCAAAGCTAACACAGCTAAAGTCTGGTTAAAAGCTAAAAATGAGGAAGAGGTTAGACGGATGTAGCTAAAGATTAGCTAACAGCTAAAAGTGCTGAATTATAGCTCAAGAACCAACAACAGCCATTAATAATTCCAGTTGTCTAAAAACTTATTGAGCTGCCAGATGTTTCTGCAACATCTGGTGGACATCTTGACGCTCAACAGAGCTCCATCTAATGAACAAATTTCAATTACTGTATCTTTAAAAACAAAGCTAGCCATCTAAACACATTTTATTTTGACCTTTTTTTTGTCGGCTGATGTTAGCTGAAGGTCCGGCTGATATATAAAAACCATCTAATCCTCCTTTCACCTTGAATACATTTCACTTTCACTGATTTCATCATTTTTGAAAGACTTCAATTTCTCAGGCAGCTAACCAGTCCCAGAGCATAACACTGCCACCACCGTGCTTTAGAGTAGGTGGAGAGCTATTTTTATTTTAAACTTCCTACCATAACAGTGGTTATGGTAACCACTAACAGTTCTGCTTTGGTTCTGCCAAACAAAGATTATTCCACAAAGACCGAATGACACCTTTAAGGATATATATACATTTTGAACACTTTATTGACATGGTTCATTAAATTGGTTTATTGTGTTTCATTCGTGAAGATGCATAAATTATTGTCTAAAAAAAAAGGTGTAAATCATGATCACCAAAATGACCTACTTATTTAGGAAACAAACCACCATTAATTGGGAATGAATCTGACATGCAGAATGAAATGATCTTCAAGGATTTGCAAAGAAAATAATTTTTTATTAAAACATTTCAGCATAAAAGAACATGCACTGCAAAAGAAGTTAATCTTCAACGGACCCAACTATAGCTCTCGCAGGTTTATAAGTTATTGTTATTTTAATAAGTGACTCATGGAGACATTGAGATATTGTATAGTAGACGGTGTTGAAATGTAATTATTGTTTTCTTGTTTGTTTTGCCATATAGTACCAGTAGTTATTTATTGTGCTGAAATGTGGACAACAGAAGTAACAGGTGCAGTTTTTCTGACAATAATAGGCTCTGTTATAACTTATTAACAGAATATCGCTGTATATTTAACGTTTCTCTGAACTGTTAGTTATAACCTGCGAACAGAAACACAGCTCACATGTTAAGAGAATGTGATTAAGAGAAGCAGTAAAATAAAATAAAAATGGAAATTAGTGTTTTATCTTTTGCATTGTTGTGGTGGACACAAATGTATATATTTCACATCAGAATGTGCTCTTATTGTGAAAGGGACAGAATATAAAGAGAGCAGTTTGGCGGTTGTATTTCAGTTGTATTTGAGTTGTTCTCCTGGGCTTGATGTAGGAAGACATTGAGAATAAATCAAGACTCCAGGTATTTTTCGTCTCTTTCTGCAGACTCCCACACGCCCCCAGGACCGGAAATACGTAATCAGAAAACGTTTTTTGGAACAAACAATATAACTCATTATTACCTATAAAATCTGACCTTGCAAGTAAATACTGGTTAAAAATAAAGTAAAAAATTTTTGCAAGGACATAGCAAAAATAATGATCGACTGTGATCAACACATTCAAGTTCAAGAATCTTTATTATCCCCGAGGGGCAATTAGTTTCACAGTCAGTAGACACACAAAACATCCATACTAGAGAAGACAGAGACATTAAAACAGCAGTACAGAAATCATCACTGTTAACTGAGAAGCCTGATCAGTACAGGGATGTATGAGTTTTTCAGTCTGTTCATCCTACATCTGGGCAGCAGATACCTGCATCCAGATGGAAGCAACCTGAACTCACCGTAGAGTGGATGATCAGGAGCTGCCAGAATAATCCTGGCCGTGTTCACTGACCTCACCTTGTGTGGTACATAGTGGTGTAAGTGCAAGCAATAGTTGAAAAACATAGGCGATGGTTGAAATAAAGACAATGGGTAAAACAGGCAGTGGTTAAAAATATTGCCATTGTTCAAAGGTCATGCTGACACGATCTTTCAGGATTGAGCTGAAGGCTCTAAAAGAGATGAGGCCTGGCAGTTTCAGAGCAGTCTGTAGGGCGTTCCAAGCCGAGGAACAGCAAAGCTGAACACTCTTTTCCCTAAATCACTTCTGACAGGAGGAACCAACAGGAGAACAACACTGTTGGAGTGTCAGACTAGCAGCTGCATTTCTTTGTAGAAAGGTGCCTACATAAAATGGAACTAATTTCAGTAGAATCTTATAGATTAGAGTCATCCAGTGTGTATCTGCATGTGAGAAGAGCAGCCAGATTTGGAGTTCAGTTCAGAGTGATGAGAGAGTCGACTGT
Source organism: Argolebias nigripinnis (assembly GCA_031763805.1). NCBI lineage: Eukaryota > Metazoa > Chordata > Actinopteri > Cyprinodontiformes > Rivulidae > Argolebias > Argolebias nigripinnis. Next base: position 20,496,484 of record JARVJN010000883.1, on the reverse strand, counting down.
AGCCAGTGATGAACCTCAGAGCTCTGTGGTGAGCGGTGAGGACTGGAGACATTTGAATGAAGCACATGACCAGATAGAGGAGTAAAAGGTAGCAAATTCTAAGATTTTCCTTGCTCGGAGTGAAAACAGGATTTAGTTCTACAATAAAAACCCAACTTCAGCTTGAGTTTAGTTGCCAGGTTAGAGCTCACGATCAAGAACAAATGCTATTTGTAATTGGAGACCAGCTCTATAGGTTTTCCCTGTGTGGTTACTAGTGGGACACTCCCTCGTAGCTCTCTTATTAGAAAACACCATAAGCTTGGTTTTGCCTGTGTTTAAAACCAGTTTAAGTTTTTGCAGACAACAATGTCACATGCGCACATAAAAATAAAAGATTCTGTCCTTGTCAAAAATGACATTTTCTGTTATATTTGCTCCTCTGAATCATAAACTGTTTTTTACTGTTTATGTTGTTTTGTTTCTTTCTGATCCTGTTAGCAAACTTTGGTCCTGTGCTGAAATTACTGAGAAAACTGTCAACATTATTAAAAAAATAAAAGCCACTATTATTTTAGGAAAATCATTAGCCAAGCATTTTTACCCGTTTTTAATTTGGATGAATCGCCACCTAGTGGTGTGGTTTGGGTATTTCAATGTTTTTGTTAGGATGTGGATGGACTAAAGAATATAAACTATGAAAAAAACTTTTGCTTAAATAAATAAAGAGCAGTGTGGACAGGTTCCTAAACTGATATCAGGGGTCTTCTTTCAGTTCAGGTTACCGCCGCCACGGAGAACTGGGTCACGATTTTGGCACGTCTGTACCCAGAAGGGTCCCTTTGTCTCTAAATCCATCCCTAAACATTACAGCCTGTGCAGGTGATTGATAGGGACAACTGGTCAGACAAACCAGTTCATCAGAACGTATTTACTGACAGTACATCTGAAGTTTATATAGCAAAGGATCCTTTAAATGAGCACAAAAACATTTTAGTTCCTTCTGTGTGTTTGGCCTTGAAGGGTCTCTGCATGCAGGAATGGGATCTGCTCAATCCTTAAAATAGCACATTGGATAGGGGTTGGGGGGAGGGCTGTACTTCTCCTTGGTGAAAAGTACAGTTTGTGTTTGTGCCGGCTCCCAGGGATTGCCCCATCGACCAACTGTTGCTACCTCTCAGATGTTCTCTTACCACACTAGGGCTGGTGTGAGGGGCACCGCTGAACCAAGAGGGACTTTATGCTTGGGGGAACCAGCAGTCGAGTTTATCTTATAAACAAGGTGAGCTGACTTTATCTTTTTATCCTTCATCGTGTTACTAAAGTCAGATCTTCAGATCTGAGACTGTTTGGCTCAGCTTCTGTACTTTGTATTTTGGACAAGAAGAAACTGCAGTCACAGTTTTGGACCAGTAAAGATCACTCCCCTGTGTTTGTTTCAGCACTGCAGCATCAATGGGGGATTTAAGACAGACGATTGAGGTCATGTCCCAGAAAATATGTCCAAGTTCCCGAGCTGATTCTGAAGAGGACTTAAAGGCTCCAAATGGTACTCAAGAGAAGATGCAGATGAAGAGGGAGATTTCTCTCCTTAATGGAATCTGCCTCATAGTGGGCAACATGATAGGTTCTGGGATTTTCATCTCGCCGAAGGGTGTTCTGATGTACAGTGCCTCTTTTGGACTATCCCTGGTGATTTGGGCTATCGGGGGTATCTTCTCGGTGTTCGGGGCCCTTTGCTATGCAGAGCTTGGCACCACCATCCCCAAATCTGGGGCCAGCTATGCCTACATCCTGGAGTCGTTTGGTGGCTTTCTGGCCTTCATCCGTCTGTGGACATCCATCCTGCTGATTGAACCAGCCAGCCAGGCTGCTATTTCACTGACCTTTGCCAATTATCTGGTAGAGGCTTTTTATCCGACCTGCCAGCCGCCGTATGATGCTGTCCGACTCATCGCTGCAGCCTGCCTCTGTAAGAAATCCTGTGTGTGAAATGATGCTGAACATCAGGAATAGATTGTATAAACCAATCCTTGGCCAAGTTCAGACCTGGCATTAATATGTGGTGGCAAGAGGACAACTTTAAATACAGTACAATGATTCACACCTAGTGTTAAGATCTGTCTGGAGTGATCCGATCTCCGTTACCTGCTCCACGTGCAGATCCACATACAGCATCACACAACACTGAGACACCAGATCTGCTGATGTCTCTGTAAATATGACGATACATATGGACATCTGACATTAACAGCTTGAGTTAATTTTCTGTATTCTAAACTTTTGATGAACTCAATTATAGCAGATGTGTTGTGGGAGAAATAAGGGGACATACCGTAGCATGATTTGGGGCTTCATGGAGCTCAGTGTCATAGCAAAGTTAAAGATTTTTACTCATACAACCAAAAACTTCTTCACAGTAAGACAATGCTTTGGTCTTCACAGTTTCATAGTGGGTTTAACATGAGCTGTGTGGTTAATAAGATGAAAAACATGCTGTGTGAACATAATGCTGTTCAGACTGTTGTCCTGTCTTTGGACAAACTCCCTGTACTGCACCACCTGGTGCCTACCTCCAGCTGTCACTGTGTGAGAGATGGGATACACCCTGGACAGGTCTCCAAGCCATTACAGGGACACAGAGAGACAAACAACCCATATCTAGGGACAATTTAGAGTTGTCATTCTAGCATACCGGTACATGTTTTTAGTCTGAAGAAGGAAATTGGAGAAAACACACAGGGAGAACATTGAAAGTCCACACAGAAAGGCCTCAGGCAGGATGCAGACCAGTGACCTTACTGTGTGGCAATAGCACTAACCACTGCTCTACCACATCACCATGATGTGACCAATCAGCTTCAAAAGCAATAAAGAGCAAACATTAAAATAAAAAGAAACAGTGTCTTGATAATCCACTGACAACTAAAACTCAGGCAGAACAGTGTTATTTCTTGTGTTTAGAACCCATTTGCAGGCAGGACACAGAGAACTCAGGATAAGTATATATATACTGTATATTCATTCATCTTTTATTTATACAGGTTAATCCCATTGAGCCACGAGGACTCATTTACAAGAGAGACCTGAATTTTAACAAAGGATGATGACAACAGTGGACAGCAACGACAACAATAGACATTCACAAATGATTCATAAAGTTTGTTTGTTTGTTTTTTCACAATTGGAAAACCAAATGATAATTGCAAAGGAAAAAGAAACTTAGTGGAAAAAAACAGCTGGATTATAAGGCAGTGTAGAGAAACTAAAAACAGGAACATGTCTGCATTGGTTTTTGCCAGGAACTTAACAGATGTTTAAAACTACTTAGAGAGGTCAAGGACGAGAGCTTCAAATCATTTGTCAGGATATTCCAGGAAACAGGAGCAGAGTAGGAGAAGGCCTTTTTGCCTAGTTTAGTCCTCACTGAGGGGACACTGCAGGTAATCATGTCCTGAGAGTGCACGCTGTAGCTGCACTCACACAGAGACATGTAGGAG
>JARVJN010000883.1:20204080-20215266 GCA_031763805.1 Argolebias nigripinnis | reverse complement strand
AACTCCAGAGTGGAAGAGTGTCCAACCCCTCTCAAGGAGACTGGTTCCAGAGCCAGAACCATGTGTTGAGGTGAGTCTGACTATTTCTAGCCGGAACCTTTCAACCTCACACACTAGCTCAGGCTCCTTCCCCACCAGAGAGGTGATATTCCATGTCCCGATGGCCAGCTTCTGTAGCCGAGGATCAGACCGCCAGGGTCCCCGCCCTCGGCTGCCACCCATTCCACAATGCACCCGACCCCTTTGGCCCCTCCCACAGGTGGTGAGCCCATGGGAAAATAATAATATAGTTTTTTTTTTATAAATGTATAGCTTAGGGAAAATTTGGTTCTATAAATTTGTTGGTACTTTGTGTAGCGTTAGAGAATTATTTGATGTAAAATGTTTGCAAATATTCTGATTTATTCTAATCCCACGTAAACTAGATTGTGTAGAAAGCTGGGGAAAATGCATATAAAACAATTGAATAAATTTTAAAAATGCCTCACGTAATAAAAATATAAATAATAATTTTTTCTACATATTTTGCAATTTTACACATTTTTGCAGTTTTAAAACACAATTTAATTTTCATGTTGCAAATAATTAGTCTTGATTCTGTTCAATATTTTTTGAAATTACGAGAACAATTACATTTATGAGGGTTATTTCTATTTGAAAGCTGTCCATTCAAAACTAATGTTAAATTTTGATGTGTTTATATATATATATGTGTGTGTGTACTCCTCTGTTTCCTCCCACAGACCAAAAACATTCAACAACACTCAATTTGAGTTTAAAGACATTTTAGTTGTGAAATTTAATGTTAAGTAATGTTTGTTTGGAATGTGATGTATCTAAAACGCGTTCAATAATTTACTGAGTTGATAACGGTAATTTTTTTTCTGTCTTGAGGATTTCTACGTTTTTTATTCTAAGGATGAGCTTTAACTTCTTGTTTTTCATGTACCGTTAGTTAACCAGGCAAATCATATTGAGATCACAGATCTCGTTAGCAGGGGAGGCCTGGGCCTTAGGCCAGCCCAACATGCATGTTTTTGGTCTGAGGAGGTAAAGATGATAGCTGACTCAACATAATTGGAAGTAAAACACTATAAATTTGACTTTCAACCTCCGACTTCCACCCGTCGGACTGAACTGGAACAGGAGCGGCAGCTTTCCTTCCTGTCAAACAACACTCAACACAAGCACGAGTAGTTCATAGAGATTTTATTAAAAACTGTTGCCTGACAGTTTAGAAAAGTTAATGTACAATCAAAAAGAAACGCTTTCGACCCTTTTTTTGTTCTAACGGACTGCAGCAAATTATCTTTATTAGAGACAACAGCAGAGAACAAATATGATTTATTCATTAAAACACAAGTTTTCTAAATCAACACATTTTGTTGCTACAAAATGTTGCTGACTCATAAATTTGTCTTTAAAAAAAAAAGAAAAATTGTTGCTTTTGTTTTAAACCGTAAAAGGCACAATGTCTCTAAAAGAAAACTGTCCGCTGAGCTTTTTTAATTTTTATTTTTTTAAAGAAATATAGTTCACGTTTTCTTTCCACAGTGTTTTCTTCTTAAAAAAAAAAAACTAAATTAATTATTTGGATAATTTTTCTAACAACTCTGACAATAAGTGGCAACCTGCGCTTTTCTTACAATAAATCTTTATATTTTATAAATATTAGCTCTTGGCCTAAAAAAAAAAAGTTTCTTGTGTTCATTATAACCTGTTGATTATTTCTGGTTTGCACGAAAAGGCAAAAACACGTTTTTAGCTGTGATTTATCTACAAAAGGTGTGAAGTTTCCAGTTGTTTCCAGGTTGCTGGTTCGAAAACTAAGATTTTTGAATTGGTTGAAAGTCAAACGTTTAAAAGAACCATCATCAGAGCAGATCATCAACGTCCTGTTCCCGTGTTAAAGCTTGATTTTCACAGTAAAAGCCCACCAAACTCTGCAGCAGAGACCTTGTTGAAGATCCTGTGGGTTTTACAGTTGAACCACATATTTACATACAATGTATAAAAATAAAAATGTTTAACACACTTTCTCACATTAAATTAGACTAATTCAGGGCTATTCAACTGGAGGCCCGGGGGCTAAATCAGGCCACCGGTGAACTCAGTTCGGCCCACCAACGGGTTCATTTTTAAACAAAACTACTGTATTTTTCAGACTATAAGACACTTAAAATCCTTTAATTTTCTCAAAAAATCCACAGTGAGCCTCATGTATTAATTCTGGTTGTGCCTCAAACTGATTTTATGTGGTACACAGTGCTAAAAAATCTGTCAAAAATGTTTTAGTTTCACTTATAGTCCAAAAAATACAGTAGATTTTTAAACCGTACTACAAACTTACGGTACTTTATGACAATAATTGGTGGATGTCTGGCCCCTGAGCTCTTAGCTTTCATTAACTGTGTCCTCCTGAGCAGTTCAGTTGAATACCCCTGGACTAAACCTTTCCTGTTTTAGGTCATAAGGATAAAAAAAGTACATGTATTTGTTAAATGCTCCAAATAATAAAATATTTTGAGATGACTTTATTTAAAGACAGAAATTTCCTTTCATTTTTAGTATGCAGCAAAACACCCCCGCAACATGATGCTGCCACTGCCGTGCTTCACAGTCAGGCTGGTAACTCTTAAAGTAACGACCGTTTTGAACAAACTGTTCTGTTTCAGTTTCATCCGACCACAGGACATATCTCCAAATGAACCAGGGTCGACAAATCTCTTCCCGGTATCTCGGCTGATTATTTCTGATTTTCCCATGATGCCACTCAGACGCATTATGTTTGAGGCGTGCCTTAAAGTGCACCCATAAGTGTGCCTCCAATTACCTCATGTATGCTAACTAACCTTCCAAAGCCGTGACGTCGTCTGGGTTTTCCCAAACAAAGGCGGTGATCTTTGAGTACGTACTTTTTTGACTTGGAAGAAAGTTGGAAGCTGCTCTAAAACAGGAAAGTATTTGTCTGATTTATTGTCCGTCAAAATAAAACGTCTTTTTATCCAGTGTATGTAAACATCTGGATTCAACAGCATCACTGATTCTTTCACCTGAACACACGTTTCAGAACCGTTCCCAGACTTCAAACCTATGAAGATCTCCGAGGGCTTCAAACAGCCCGCTCAGCCGTTCGGTTGTACTTCCGCGCACACACACACGCACACACACGTGCGTGCGCTTCTGGGCTTGACCTTTGACCCACAGCTGCGACTTGCTTAGCTCTGACCTCAGTCCGTATCAGTGATGTCAGAAGCTTCTGTTGGCTTGAAAATGTCTTTTAGGGCAAAAACAGGTTTTTAATAATCCGTCCACCTGGATCCGCCCTGAGCTGGTGACCTCCGACCCCCAGTCGATGCTCGAGCTGCGACCCGAACACGTCGTCACTGTTCAAGAATCATCGCCTCTTGGAATGCTTCGATCCATCTAAAGAGGGAAACAAAAACGACATTAGTTGCTGCTGCTGTATTTCTTTATTAATGCTTTGAATGGGATCTTTTCTGTAAAAGTCAATCAGAGGAAACAAACAGTTACAGGTTTAATATCTAACAAAAAGCTTACGTTTAGCTGTTTTTGGTCACTTTCTGTTGGCTGTTGTTACTTTTTCCTTAATTTATGAATGAGGGAATCAATTTGAGTCAAAAAACAGTTAAAGCTACTTTTTCCTTCACTAAGAATCACAACAGTGTGAATGTGTATGAAGCATTCACGCTATTGTGATTCATTTTTCTTCCGTGCATTTTTCAGTGTGGCTCTCGATCCGCAGTTTTTAAGCTATTTCAACAAAATATAAATAAAAACGTTCAGCTGTTTCAGGACAATCCTGCTATGACTTTTGGTATTGGTGTAACTTTAGCTTTTTGAAATATTTAGCCTTTTCTGACACTTTTTCTTCTCACAGAAAATGAATTGAGCTCATTTTACATCCTTCAGATCTTTAGATGTGTTTACAACATTTTACTGCTCCTTTCACATTTTGTTCTGCTTCAGCTGCTTTCTGCCTCCTTGTGCAAACGTAAAAAAAATTTCAGCTAATTTCAGCTGTTTTGTGCTCCTTTCAGATTCTCTCTGCCAACTAAAACATTTGTGTGTTTCTTCCAACTTTGCTGCTAGTTTCAGCTTTTTCTGCTGTTTCGGCTACTAATTAGCTGTTTTTTATACTCATTTTAGCATTTTCAGCTAATTCCACAGTTTTTGCACTCATGTAAACATTTTCAGCCTAATTCAGTGAATTGAATCTGGTCATTTAAGCTTCTTTCTGCTCTTTACGCTACTTTTCAACTGTATTTTTGTTGTTGTTGTTGATAATTTCAGTTTTTTATCAGATACTTTCCACTTCCTTGTGCTTATTTCAGCTTCTTTCAGCCTAATTGGACAAACATTGTTTTTCTGCTTTCTTCTGCCAATTTAAGCTTGTTCTACATTTTCAGCTACCTTTTTTTAGCATTTTTTTTTTTAGCTAATTTCAACTGTTTTCAGATAAATTCAATTTTTTTTGTGGTAACTTTTATACTTTCAGGTTAATTAAATTCTTTCTGTTAATTATGCTCCTTTCAGCTGTTTGTCTGCTAGTTTAAGCTTTTTCTGCTATTTCAGCTACTATTTAGCTGGTTTATGCTAATTTTAGATTTTTCAGCTAATTCCACCTTTTTAAAGCTCATTTCAGCTCTTTCTGCTTCCTTCTGGTACTTTAAGCTTCTTTCTTCCTTTTCAGCTGTTTAATTGCTAAATTTAGCATTTTCTCAAGCTAATTTTCTAATTTTTGTGCTAATTTCTGCTTATTTAAACTTAATTCAGGAAATATGTGCTCTTTCTGCTTATTTCTGCTAATTTACCAGTAGGCTTGTTCTTCCATTTCAGCAGGTTTATTTTAGCTAATTTCAGCTGTTTTTCAGCAAGTTCTTCTGCAATAAGCAGGAAATGCAATTTCTCAAAGTACAGATTGATCTAAATAGGTATGCAAATAAATAATTTTGTCACGCTATGAGGTCAGGAAGTTGTTTGTACGATTACAAATAAGTAATTTAAAGAACAACCTGAATTCTTAAAGCTCAAAACGTAAAAGGCAGAAAACCAGTGCTTTAATGTGAAGGATCTGTTCAACGTAATAAAACAACAAATCTCCACAAAACAACAAGATTTAAGCTCAGAACACACTGCACGTCTAAAATGCCAGAATTAATTCATACAGCAGTAAGATTCAGCTTTTCCACTTCTTCACTTCCATACTTCAGCTCTGCGACGTGTCATCCTCCATTAAAGGTGCAATCGGCCATCTTCTCCTGCTCAGCAGCTGGCAAAGGTCTCGTGCATTCACCACTGCATCGTTTCGGCTTCTGGACCTTTCCCTATTATTAGTGTTAATACAAGGCCAGAGGACATAAAGGGAAACAGGCCTGGCAGCGCTTAAAAAAAAAATCAAATGTCAGACTATGACAGGCTGCCAGCTGCCTGTGGTTTTGATATGCCGGGGTTGGATGATGCTTATTTGATCGTTTCATTAGAAAATTTGGTCTAGGTGTCAAAGAGGTTCCCTATGTCTGTGCTGCAGCTATTAGGCTCAATTATAGCTGCCAGAACGAGGGAGAACTGAGCACGCTCTGTGCGCTGCATTCAGAGTAGCCTTAAAGAGCCACTGAGAGGGTCACAGAAATTGCTATTCATAACACTTAATAGCCTATGAATTAAGTTTTCTTTCTAATTATTTATAATCACATGCAACACAAAAAGGTAATAACATGTTTGTATTTGGAGACCTCTGAAACAGGGTGGATTGATCAGGTTTCCTGTGGGACAAGTTCTTTTTTTTTTTTAAATAAATAGACATTTAAGCTTTGACTAAATCATGATTGTTGCTTTGGTGACTGCTTGAAAATGTTCACGTTCCACCCAATATCAATTTTGTTGAGGAGAAAGAAACCTCTGGCTTCTCCGGGTTTATTCTAATCACTTTTTAAACTTAATTAAAGTGGAAACATACAGTATTGTCCGGAGGAATTTATTTTCGGTGAAATCGGGGAGTGAACAAATCACATAATTATTACAAAACTGCGACAAAAAAAGTATAAAAATTTAAAACAAACAGAAACGTTCATATATTCCTGCATCATACTGTGAGTGTGTAAAATCCCAGACTGTCAGAGGATGTAAAAAGGTGTAATTTATGATTTTTTTAAAGGGCATGATTTTGGGAAAAACATTTTTTAATTCTTGAAATATTTTGTATTTATTAACCTTTATTAAACCAGGCTAATTGCACTGAGATCGCACGTCTTTTATGCAATGACGGTCTGGGCCTGAAGGCAGCCTAACATGTTTTTGGAGTGTGAGGACACCTTAGTACCCCGAGAAAACCCACGCAGAGACTCAAATGCCACGTAGAACGACCGGAGGTCCAAACCGGGGATTGAGCCAAGCCCTTTTTGCTGTGAGGCACTAACCACTGAACAGTTGTGCTGCCCAGATATATATTATATATGTTTAAAAATATGTATAAATATAAAAGAAATGGCGTTATAATGTTCAAGTTTTCTTGATGTGGATACTAATGTTCACACTTTGCACATATCTAAAGAATCAGTGGGATAATTTCTATTTGCTTTTTTTTTACTATTGAGATAAGCCACATATATGCAGGGGCGTTATTATTGTATCTCAGTAAATTACAGTGGAATTCCCTTTCAAAGCCGATTTGATAAAAATGAACTAACTTTGAGACGGACAATCCCCTTGTCGGGTGAACATGTGGACCATATGATGGCCACTTTAATTTGAGGAGTCACAGGTTAAAGAGCCTGGAATCAAGCCTGATCACAAATCAACTGAAAATTGGCAACAAATGTGAGAACCACAGACTTTTTCTTTGGTTTTAACGTGGAACTGTCAAAAGGATTTGTTCAAGCTCCTGAGATGTTTGGATCAAGTGCTCACTTTTGTGTCTTTGTTGGTTACGAGAAAAAGCCAAAAACATATTTTAATAATGAATCAGTTCTCCCAAAGAAACAACCGTTCTCTCATTTAGGCTGAATGAAGCAGATAAAAACAGTGTTTGACAAAAAACAACCAGCGGATTATTTAATAGTGAAAAAAGTAGAAGCTTTATTTTTTTAACCATTTCAAAAACAAACAAATAAATAAATAAAAACAAAAAAAAAAAAGAAAATCAGTTTATTTCAAATACATGTTTTGCATATAACTAATAATAATAAAAAAACATTTTATGCTTACCAGGAACTATTTATCAGAGAAAAATAAAATATAGCACAATAATTAGTGCTTTGGTATGAAATGAAAAGGTGTTCCTATGCATTGATCAAATGATCTACAACCAAAAAAAGGTTAAATCATGTCCTCTGGACTAAACTGTCCTGATGACATGATTTAACCTTTTTGTGTGATTTATTTGCCGATTAAGCTTAAAACCTTTTTGTCTATCCACCAAATTAATTTTGCTAGTTTATGCTCAGGATGCAGTGCTCCAACTCTGAGCACGGGGGAGGAAGGCTGATAATATGGGCTTGTTTTGCAGCTCCAGAATCTGGGCACCTTGCAGTTTGCGAGTTAACCTTGGACCCGTTTGTAGGCCAGTGTACAGTAAAGTCAAGCGTGAGACCATCTGAACTTCAGGTAGTTTGGCTCAAATGGGATCATCTAACTCGATTATGACCAGCACAGCAGCAAGCCTGCTGCAGAATGGTAAAAAAACAAATAAATAAAATAAAATAAAAAAAGTCATTGTTTTACAATGACACAGCCGAAGTAAAGTCCCAAATCTGGTTGAAAATATGTGATGATGTCTTAGATATGTGTATTAACAGATCCATCCATCCATCCATCCATCCATTGTCTTTACCCGTTTATTCCATTTTGGGTCACGGGGGTTGTATTAACAGATATCTGATAAAATAGTACAGCATCAATTTTGCACCAAACATCCTTAACAGAGAAATGAAGGACTGATAAGCTGATGCAGAGGACAATAATTTTTTTGTTTGACTGCCTCTGACACCCCCCCACATTTTTTTTCTTCAAATAAATAAATAAATAAATAATATTGGCACTTTGTGTTAGTTAAATGCAGTCAATTGTCTGGCAAAGATATGTATTTCAAAATGGACTTACTGTTTACAGTAAAACTGTAATTGTATCACGTCTCTTTTTATTTAAAATCTCCGTTCTCATGAAAAACGTCAGACAGGACCACATTAAGTTTTCTGAAATGTCAATTTTCCAAATTGCACGTATGACGTATGATCCCATACACGCAGCACTTTTCCTTTTTTTTGCAGCCACTCACAGATTAGCTGTAATAGACGTGCCGGGAAACGTGCAGCTGAAGGAATGTCAACCACATGTTCGAAAATAAATAGACCTGAGAGAATTGAAACAAGCACTCATAAGGTTAATCAACTGTAATTTCTTCATGGTTTCTCTGCTTCGGTCAGCCAGCACTTTTGCTGTCATTGTATTATTTTAGGTTTTTGTCAGTGCAACAGTAATCCAGGCATACCAAGGCTCTGCCAGACTAAATTAGTTGCAAACAGACGTAGAGCAGGCTGAGTATCCACTCTGCACAAACCTTGAGAAAAAAGCTGCACACCACCAAGACAAAGTCAAACTACAGAGGCTGCATTTTGTGTGAAAGCGTCGTGAGTGCTGAGTGTTAAATGACTTTGCTAAAATCTGCTGATTAAACTGAAACAGTTTTATTGTTGCTAGTCAAAGGCAAAACACCACAAACCACTAGCTAAAAGTAGCCAGAAAACGTATTAATTCGAAAGCTTCAAAAGGCTAGCTAAAATGTAAATTTAACTAAAAGGCTATAGCTAAAAGTTGCAAAACGCTAAGTAAAACAGCAAAGGGATAGCTAAATGCTAAAGCTATCGAAAAGGCTGGCCAAAAAAAAAGAATAAATAAAAGTATCCAAAGGGTAGATAAAAACCAAGAGTAGCTAAAGGCCAGCTAAAAGTTAAAATAGAAGGCTAGTTAAACGCTAAAAGGCTGACAAAGAACAATGAAAATTTTAATGAACAAAAGCCCTGCTAAACGCAAAATATAGCAAAAGGTTAAATATTGTGGTGCAAACCTATACAAAAGTACCACTAGCGAAAGTGTAATGTTTGAAAAGCTAAGGAATAGCTAAAAGTAGCAAAAGCCTAGCTATAAGCTAGAAGTGGTAAAAAGCTCACTAAAAGGATCAGAATGGGAGCTAAAAACTAAAAGTAGGATTAGAAGACAAAAATTGAATAAGAGTACGTTTTTCAAGAAACTAAAGTTACAGGTAGTCCTCGGGTTACGACGGTCTCGAGTTACGACGTTTCGTGGTTACGTCACGTATCTCCCATAAAAAAGAATTTCTTTTGAAATTTTCATTTTGAAAAGCCGAGTTCCAGTTTTACTTCCGGTTTTGACGGCATAAACAGCAGAGCTTGACGACAGAAAACGCTCTGGACCGGAGGAGCAACGAGCTAACATGCTAACAGACCTTACTGTAAAGCTCTGGACCGCGTGAAGCAGTGGAAAAATACAGGCAGCTGCAGAGCTTGGAGGAACGACGAGCTAACATGCTAACAGATGGAGGAAGGCTTCACAAGCTCCAGTAGGAAATTAACTTTTTTCCTTCGTTATGGCTCCAAATGTGTGTGTTTTTTGATAATTATGTAGGGTACTGTGTTAGGATAGGCTAAGTGCTTGGTAAAATACAGTATTATACGTATAAGGTGCAGATTGGACGTATGTTCAGACTTACGTCGAAATACAGTTTACGACGGTGCGTAGAAACAGAACTCCGTCGTAAGTCGGGGACTACCTGTATTTTAGCTGATATAAACCTCAGTTTAAAAAAATTCTGCCTTAAAACAGCTCCATTGTCCAAGTTTTTAAAGTCTTCGTGTTATTTATAGGCTACATGATACTGAGGTTATAAGTTATAAGCACAAATTAGCACTTCTGGTACAGCCAGCACTACATTTCCTAAACAGATATCTTGTTTCTGCCTAAATATTCATGTAAAACAAAATGTAGTAAGTGTACGTGTCCCCGTGATGCAGCTGAAGTGCTACAGCTAGTTGCTGCTGCCACTTTTTATCCTTGCAGTCATAGAACTTTAGAAATATTGTGTATTTCCACATTTGCAGAGGTGTAAAGTATCATTTACATCAGCTGCTCTAAAGATGAGAAGATTAGAGATGTTTTAGGATCTTCTTTGGTCTTAGCCTCATTAGACTCGCAGTTAGCTCATCAGTCCTGTCAGAATCAAAGACAGTTTCTCCAAACTGAGCTCATTCAAACAGTTATCCTCAACAGGTAAGATATTATTGTTCAAAGCCTTTCCATAAAAATCCACTTCAAAGGTTCCAAAAATCATTTTACGTTTTAAACAACTTAGAAGACACAAGTACTAAAACATCATTAAAATCAGAAGAATAGAAGAAACACTAGAGCTGTAATATCCAGCCCTCCCCCACCGGTCTAAAAAACGAGTATACACCAGGGGTGTATTTGTAGCTGTTTTCATCAGTGGGTTTTTAACTGTAGTTCAAAAAATGGAAAAATGAATGTTCAAGAAACTGTTTGGAAGTATTTGTAATCATGGCTGAGGGTTAGTGGGAACGCTGGTTCAGGAGTTTATCACGTACTGTAGCTGTTGTGTGGAACAAACGTGGACTCGGATCAGGTCTGAATGTGTTTTAGACCACTGTGGATTCTGTGGGACAGGTCTGCCCTGGTTTCAACACGTGAGCAAGGACTGACCCAGGATCAGAGAGGTGCTGAGACGAGGGAAATAAAACTCGTCTTTACATCGTTTGCTGCTGTGAGATGTACTGAAGCTTCAAACATGTAGTCAGTGTGTAGCAGAACAACATGACGTGCACAGACTGAGCTGTGACATGAACACAGTGCAGTGTGCCAACAGCACGCCGTGCAACAGCACGACGTGCAACAGCACGCCGTGCACCTGAAGTCATGCTCCACAAAATATTGTCTGCTAGTTCACAGTTAAATACACACGTGCATACCCTGATGCACGCTCAATAATCCATAGAAATATCCCAAAAAGTTAAATCTGGTCCTCTGGACATTCAAAAAATAAAGCAAAACAAAAAAATTGTAGAAACGTTTCATCTTTCGTCCAAAAGACAGTCACTCTTTCAGGGATGAAGATGTTCACATCCTTGATAGAGAGG
>JARVJN010000883.1:19359397-19369404 GCA_031763805.1 Argolebias nigripinnis | reverse complement strand
ATGAATTATAAAAGTTAGTCAATCCGCTGTAAAGCTAACAAATTGTTTAGGTCCGCTATAAGCGGATTAGCGCTTTAACGCTCCCTTGCGGTCTGGCGCCCACCTTTACTTATCAGTGATGTCATCTGCTTTCTCTTCGCTTGTTTCAGTCACATTCTGACGGTCGTGGCCACTCATTTTGAAGCAAAAACATACCGCACGTTGGAGATTAGCCTAGCCTGCTACCACTAACACCTTCTGGACTCGAGCTCTGCATAACATCTACGTCACCACGCACTTACGTAGTTGTTTCGCGGCTTTTTCTGTTCAGGTTGAAACTAAAGCAGCTGCTTCAACCCGAACAGAAAAATAAATGTGTCAGTGAAGCGGCGTAATCCTATCAAAGTATTGAAAATGTGCTTTAAAACTCATATCACCGTTATTGAATAAATGTATATTGTGACATATATGATATCGAATTATTGTCCAGCCCTAGGTATAACTGAGCAACGTTGAGAGTTATTGTGAATGAGTTGAATAAAGTTTGACTTATCTGACTGTTTCGTTTCACTTAATGCGCCTTATAGTCTGAAAACTATGGTACTTCTTCTGTTCTTTTTTTAACGGATCAATCTTAAAGCCCCAAGGCTGCATGTAAAAAAGTTATTTTGGCACACCATTTGTTCACTTTTTAATTGTGTCAAATAAAAATAAATCTATCAATAAGAAGTTTATTAATCAGTGACACCCAACAGGAAACGGCCTCCTCAAACCAGCAGCTCCCT
The DNA here is from genome assembly GCA_031763805.1 of Argolebias nigripinnis. NCBI lineage: Eukaryota > Metazoa > Chordata > Actinopteri > Cyprinodontiformes > Rivulidae > Argolebias > Argolebias nigripinnis. The sequence continues at coordinate 19,368,640 of JARVJN010000883.1, read as the reverse complement.
TTCTGGCGTTTAGACGGATGACATTGCTCATCTGTAATCTGATGGGGAAAACTCTGACATCTCTGTGAGCTTCAGAGCATATTCAGATTTCCTTGGAACATAACTTACAAGTATTACACAAGCATTACACAATTCCCCCTTCAGCCCAGACACACGAGGCAGTCTTAGTACGCCTGTGGGAGACCCATCACCGCTGGCCAGCAGCTGACAGACATCATCTGTGATCTCTGTTTGTGTGAAACCATCCATCAACTTGCGTTCAGCTCCTTTAATCTCTTTTAGATCCTTTAAAACCATCTCCACTCGCTCGTAAATTCCAACCGCACGAAGATAAACAAAAACAATTTCGGCGTGGGATTTGGTTGTGTTTCGTTTAATGTGAAGCTTTGAAAGGTGCAGTACATCGGTGGGTTGTAAATAAAAACCTTTATTCTTTCATGACCTTTAATCCCTTCTAGAACATGAGAAAATGGAGGCAAGTGGTAGCCAAGCAATCATGTTAAGAGTTGCGGTAATCCTCGCTTTCTGAGGATGACGCAAGCTGAAAATCGGTTTCGCGTTCAAGAAGATGTGAAAATGAAACCAACGACTGAAGGAAGGATCCAGAAACACGTCGAGGTCAGACGAATCATTCGGAGTCACAGTGAGAAACAAGTATGAGAGTTTGTACAAGGGTAGAGGAGCGGTGCAGAAAGGACTTCCTGTTTGTGTGGATTTGAAATCAACAGGAAAGTGTCAGACTAAAGTGTTGGTTTACAGATTAAAACCACTAAAAGCAGAGACAGGAGTCTATTTTTTTATCTTTAGTTATAGTTGTTCAGGTTGCTCTGTAGAAGTCAGAAAACCAATAAATCACTCGAGGAGCAGATACGTCTTTGAGTAGGGATGGAAAATCTCAGGAATATTCCCTTACTAGAATCTATCCAGGAAGCAGTTTTTTTTAAGTATCGCTGCACTCTAAAGAATTAAATATTTTTTACATGCTGCTTCTAATTAAACATGATACAACAAAACATTAACCTCCAATTGTTATCACCCGCCACCAAAGGCCAACAAGAACTTGTCTGTGTGTGTGTGACAGTGAACCACCGCATGGATTTTTACACTTGGTCCCAGTCAAGATGGCTGCCACAACTAATTACCCAACACAAAAATGAAGATAAATGTCAATTGAATAATTTATCAATCAGTTGCTGCCAATTTTTGATCAATACTGAGCTAAAAATTTGGTGTGATTGCAGCTGAAGCACATTCTATGTGTGTGACATTTTGCAATAGAGCATGAGGTCATGCATAATGTCAGTGTCAAAGTATGACCAAAAAAAAAAAAGGCTGTCATTTTTCACCATAAAATCATTACAGTCCAAAACTCTGGCACGTACGACAGTGGGCCATCTGCATATCTTCAAGGAAATCTCAGCCTTTGTTTGTACATACATGTAGACTGTGATATTGGAAGCCTCATGGGTTGTATAGTGTTTTTTGGAAGAAGCTAAGGTCAAATCCCATTAGATGTAAAAAAAAATAATAATAATAAATTTAAAAAAAAAGTGGACAGTGCTTAAACAGTGTACTGTTTTATTGAAGTCTTTACAATACCAACTCTATTTTACAGACATTTGGACCTATTTCAGACGATATAAACTGAGAATTTAAATTCCTCTTTGTCTCTTCGTTTCTATTGTACAGCACTTTGGTTGGCCTCGTTGCTGTTTTAAGTGCTCTATAAATAAATTGGTATGGTATGGTATGGTATGGAGGAAAATAGATATTTGTCATTCTTTCTGAAGTGTCCTCAACTGAGAGGTCGGTGTCAACAACTGCATATTCTGTTCCCAGCGAGCACTCGTGCAAACGGAGACGGAAAATACATTTGATTTTGATTTACATTTATTTATGCTCAGACGACTCTTACAATAAGTGTGTGAAACAATATCTGAAGGAGTATCGGCTCGGAGGGTTTCTGATTGACGCTTTCTGCTTTTAAACACGGCTCAGGCTGTGCTAAAACAAATGCATAATTCAGTCGCTCTAAAGTTCCTGAATGACCAATCAAACCATAAAAATTCAATTAAGATTAATCAAACTCAATGTTATGGTGTTTATTTAATTAAACCTTCATTTAAAAGACCAGATACTTCAGTGTTTTAGATTTAAAAGCTTGGATGAGTGCCCACAGAAAGCCTCATGACACCAAATATTCAATAAAGCTAGAAATACCCCTGTTAAGAAATGAAAGAGAACTTCACACATTCCAAGCGTTTGCCGCCTACATAACAATCTAAACAACTGTCGAATTAAAAGCTGAGTAAAAATTTAACACCTAGTACTCTTTAAAAGAATGCAGATCATTGTAACCTACAATGTCCTGTGATACAGTATCTCACATGACTGTCAGCTACTGCCACACCACATTTTAGCTCATCATTAGTAAAAATGACTGAGGCATTTTTGCATAGGATAAGTCAAGTAGCTGTGGTGGACATCTTGAACTGGACTGAATCCAAAATAAAGTACATCCAAATATTACTTTTTGGGAATTTCCTTAAAATCCTTCTGGCTTTTTTAGTTTGCTAACAGACAAAATGTGTAGTACTCACATAATGTGTTGGGGACATGGCTCAGCTACCACATCAAATTTAATCTCAATACTGAAATTGAATGAATTTTTGCCACATGATCCCATCCTCCTGCTGTCACGAGCAATGTTTCCTGCCAATTCCAGGACCTCAGTGGTCCGGCACTCAAGCACAGTTGGCAGGGAGATGGAAATGCATCCACGGTGCCTCCTTTTCAACTCATTTGAAATTTGGGGCTGTAGTTGAGATATTATTTGATCTTTTGAGATGTTAATCCACTGCTCCCAGTTGTAAAAACCACCTTGTAGTCATAGTTACGCATCATAACAACAAATGTCCAAAAGTTAAAAAGTTTCAGTAAAAATCCATCCAGCAAAGGAGGAATTAAAGTTTCCAAAAGCAAAATCTCAGAATGAAAGTGACAGAGCTATACTTCAACATGCAGCCACTCCGAGAGGCGCAATTCTAGAGAAAAAGATCACCGTCTGCAAGTTTCATTAAAATCTGTTATTAAGGTATTTTGTCGACAGTACAAACAAATGAACAGTGGAAGGAAATAAGAATTATTTGACACATCGAAGGAAGATTTAAGGGGGCGGCGCCTTCAGTCGAACATTCTCCTTCTTTGTCCAAGAAAGACGTCAGAGTTACTGTAAGTCAAACATTTCACAACTGATCAACAGCATGACTCAGAATCAAATCTGAGTTGCTAAACTGCTCCTTTACTTGAGACGCAGTTCTGTTAGTTCCTATAAATCACCTCCTGATCGATAAGAATTCGAACATCCAGCTTGTTTTTCTTACAGCGCAAAGAAGCTGCGGTGCGGACATGTTCGTGTGGAAGGTGTGATGAAAAGCACAATCAAACAAGAGCCACAGGCCCGCTTCGACAAGATCGCACCGAGTGCTAACGGAAATTTACAACGAGGGAAAAACATACAGTGCAGCTGACGTGATGCACTGTGGTTTACACCGCAGCTGATGTAAACCTCGCTGCGCTGCACGCTGTGAAGTCACACTTTTTGATTCAGGGTTTTATTTTCATCTCATTTTATCTTTAGTTGCATAGTTGAAAGGTTTTACAAGTGCAGAAACATGCCCACTCAAATTGTTTGAGCACATTTGGTCAGCGTGGATACTCATTTCCAACGATACTTAAAGGCTTATGACCATCATGAATATGCTGTAAAGTCTTATATTTTATTTACATTTTTGAAGTATTAATCTATCAGGCAGAAATAATAAAAACAGCTACAAAGTCTGCAGATCTACTGAACATAAGCCATTGTTTTCTGTATCAGAGTTAGAGCGTATGTGTTGTGAATGACTCTCAGCTACAACCACATATAGCTAATATAGTAATATAGCTATTACCATGTTGGCTAAGGTAGCTTATGGTGGCCATCTTGATTTGAATATATATAGTTCAGTATATACTGCCATAACAACTTTGGCAATCACTTTTTCTTACTATACAATTTTACTTCTTTTTATTCAAGAAACAGCTTTTGTCGCTAAATTTCAAATTAACACAGAAGCAGCTTTGATGATTATGTTTATAATTAAAGAAGATCCATGCAAAGCATAGATTCTGAATAAAGTATTTTTTGGTCATCGTGTTCTGACAGCAACTATCAGAAGTTCTCTCAACATTATCGACAAAACATCAGGAATGTGGTATTGTTTGCAAGTCGTTATTGATACATTCAAAATCCAATAAGGTCTTTTTGGCACTTCAAAGTTTTCTCACTCACATAGAGTCGTGAAACATAAATATCCATGCATCCATTATCTTTACCCGCTTCTTCCTTTTAGGGTCGAGGGTGTCGCTGGTGCCCACGTCCAGCTATCACTGTGCGAGAGGTGGGGGACACCCCGGACAGGTCTCCAGTCCATCACAGGGACACAGACAAACGAGACAAACAGCCATTCACTCTCTCACTCACACCTGGGGACAGTTTAGAGCAGGGGTCACTGACACGGTACCCACGGGCACCTTGTTGCCCGCGGGTACCACATAAGTTGCCCGCAGAGCATGTTCTAAAAATAGCACTCATGATCAAGGAGCACCAACTAAAAATGGTAAATACTGGTAATTACTGTATTTTTAAATTCAAGAAACAACATTTGCATGGATGTATATTTGAAATGAAAATGATTAATAAAATTAAAAATATATATATAGTTTTACATATACAGTTTATCAAACTTGTCTGGGGTCAAAGTTCAGAATCATGCAAAGACCACTCCCATCTCTGCAGCGGTGCAGCTATGAGCTACTTTTACCTCCAAGAGGTTAAATGGCAGAAAAACAAGAAAACATGTTCACATAAAAACAATTACGGTATTTGTTTGCTCAAAATTATAGCAAAAATGTGTCTCAGTCCAACTTTTCCTTAATAAATGCACTTTGACCATCAAATCAGCTGTTTTTCAAAAGCCGATGCGCAGAAGTAGGCACATGCACGGGAGGACTCGCTGTGCATTTCTTCGAAATTAAGATAACCACCTAAAAATAATTGTTTGCTCGACAGAAGAGTGAAATGCAGCTGATTTGACGGTTGCTCCAGGAAAGCTGGATGAAGGTGGGAGGCCATGGCAAGCCAATTGTGTCATTCATTAATAGCCACGTTTACCTATTACATGACACAACAGCATGCCGTACTACTTGAGTACCATCTAGCAGCTGAAAATGGTAGTGTTCAATATTTTCAGTCAGAAAGAATGAAAATGGTCATATATCAGCCAAAAATTGGTTTATAAATATGAGAAAAGAATCCATAAACAAGTCGCTTCTACATATGTCACAGGGCTGTAAATTATGCAAAAAAACTACGACTTATAGGGTGAAAAATACGGTAGCTCTGTCTTTGGTTCCACTAGTTTATCGCCTCCTTGTTAATTATTTCAGTGACCTTTTTGTCTTGACTTGAGTTTCTCCTGAAAGTTAGTTAACAGAGTTTGGCTGTTTTTTGTTGTTGTTTTTTTATGTTTTTTTAGCTGCATAATGTCCACGTCCTGTGAAATTTCTCAGATTCATCTTGCTACACAGGCCGCTTTAATGAAAACCTCAAACTGGTTTAAATTTAGACTTCTTGGTTTATGATACAAATGAAAAGGTAAATACTACAAGAATCTGTTTTTGTCCATTTTTCGATAGTCATTTCTCGTGAACAGTGACCAAATACATTATAAAGCCAACTTTGTCAGGCATTAAAACAGAACTAAAGTTTTCATGTTCTCGTGGTCTCAGTTAACTGCCTGATGACTGAGGAGGAAGAAAAACTTCTCAAATATTTAATTTGAGAAGTTAAAAGAAGAATGTACTCTCAAGCATGTACATTGAGAAGTGTTTTAAGTACATACTTGAAAGTATGTGATTAGATAGTTTACACTGAAAGGATGAAGGTGGAAAAGGGGTCCATAGTCACCCATGGCCCAAGTAATTACTGCCAAGCCTTTATTTATATGTTGTTTTCCCCATTTCTGAAATTCATTCTGTGCTCATGAAAGCGCCACATAAAGTTTGTCCTGATAATTTAACTAGGTCATTTTGCTAAGGGTGTTCCCAGATGTGTAGATAAACTACAGCTGCCAATAAATTCTACAAGCCAGACGAAGTTTGATCCTGGCCACACAGAGAAATCAAGCATATTAAGAATAAGAAAAAAATCATCTTTGTTCTCTGCAGCTCCCCTTTGTGCTTCCTGTTGCTAATTTTTATGACCGCCAGATAAGTGTAAGCATTAATTAAACCGAGCCGCATGGTAATTATATCTCGGAGAAACCTGTGCCAAAGCCCCGCAGCTCATCCTCCAGCTCCGGCTCTTTCCCGTGCACTTGGACTTATCACACGGCTAACACACTACCCTTATTATCGCATCCTGACCCAGTACATTCACCTACTTTGTAAAAATGCACGTGGATCCAAAGTCCAATAACAGAGAAGTAATGAAACCGCTACATTTTTGGGGCTAGCCTTTGTTGACTTGTGTGTGCGCTTGGGATCTCTTCCGGTGAAACCACGCGGAAGCAGACGAAATGAGAGTGAATATTATGGAAGGAAACTAGAAATAGACGCAGCTCATGAAATCCATCTTGGCCTCGTAATAACTTCACAATCACTGATTGTTGCTGAAGTTGGTTATGGGGGTGAGTGGGGAGCCTTTGGCCTGATGAAATTACCGTGACATAAAAATCCATCACAGGCAGCTTTATGTGCCCGAGTGCTCACAAATCCAGCAGAACGACAACGATCTGTCCGCTCATTTGCGAGAGCCCACCCTACCAGGAAGAGAAAAGGACAGGCGGGAAAATAATAACAGAATGGACAACGCGAAGCTCTGCCAGGATCTTGGTGTTATGAGTCGAGCTTATTATAAACCACAGTGGAAAACAAATATGCACAGCGCCTGCCCCCAGCAGAAAACACAATAAAATATGGTGTGAAAGACAGCGCGATGAAGGAGGGAGACCAGACGGCATGCTGCTAATTTAATAGGCTGAGTACGGCTGGCTTTGCAATTCCATTATGTCGTGTCATCTGTCCTGTGGAGGTCGGACCGGCTCCTTGGGGAAGGTCAAGGCACATGACGGGAAAACTCACCATCCCGGTAGGTCCGAAGCTGATGACCAAGCTTTTAGTTTCAGACGTCTCTTGTCGTTTGACGGTTCAACATGACTTATGAGGTCTTAAAGTGGAACAGCTCAGATGAAGTATTAGTATGAATAAAAATACTGTAGCTCAACAAATATAAAACGTGTTTTAACAACATCCCTTGAACCACTTTAGTGATGATTACTTTAAAATTCAAGTAAATGAAAGAAGACTGGCCAGCTGACTGAATACTTGGGCCAATTTTTACAAAAAACCAGCATACGCCAACAATTAAGACAGGTGTAGTGGGCCGCTGCTATGGCGCAGGGGTTAAGAGCGCGGCCCATGTTCGAGGCTAGTCCTCATAGCAGCAGTCGCGGGTACGAGTCCCGGTCCCGAAAACCTCTCCGCAATGTCTCCCCCTCTCTCCCACCCTGCTTCGCCCCCACCATCCACAACAAAAATAGGCCACTAGAGCCTCAAAATGGAAAAAAAAAAGACGGGTATAGTAAAGGGCTATTCCATTGCCGGTACCCACCCCCACTCAGACCGGTCTATGGGACCACCTTGTTTGAGGTTCCAAGCGGACTTCTCCTAAGTCTTGATTTTGACTTTAGCAGATAGCAGCTGTTGATTGGCCAGAGGAGCTACATCACTGGACGACCAGCCCAGCAATCCTGCAAACTACAACTGAACCTCCACTTCCTCTCTGATCGTGTTGATGGATGGCGTCACAAGAAATGAACGCATTTGCAAAGAGATATCGGAGATGATGGTGCAGCATGATACCGTCCACTTTGCATTGACGATCCCGTCCATAGAGCAGGGGAACAAGTCACAGTGGGTCACCTCCACCTGAGATGAACCGATAAGATGAGGGCTCTTACACTGCCATTTCTTACAAACTGACAGAGTCCAAGTGATGTTGATTTGTTAAATATTTTGATTACTCTCTTCTTTGTCTTCTTTCAGCTGCTCCCTAAGGGACTGAACTGGCATGAAACGTACAAATGTTTAATGCTGGAAGTCCTTCCTGACTAAAGCTTTGCTCGAACCTGCAGCCTCAGGATTGTGAGATCAAGATACGTACTGACCACGAAGCTACCAGAGCCCATTTTCATTTACAAAGTAAGGTCAGTCTTATTTTATTTTATTTCCTATAATCTGGAAGTGTAATCCCTGATCCGTTGCCTTGTTTGGCAATTACCACAGCTCTCCTGTGTCGCTCATGGTTTCCAGTACTCTATACGATCTTTATCCTGGTCCTGTGTGGTTCTCATGGTTTTGTTGCCATTCCTGTCACGCTGAGCTGATAATTTTTTTTATATTCAGGCTCACTGGAGTCCTTGCGGCTGCAGCACATTTTGTTTTATTATTAAAAGCGTACTATTTTCTTTGCCTACAGATTCTGCACCAAGATGTCCTGCTGAACAAAACACCAGCACAGAAGCTCCATGCAAGGCAGTAACACTAACTAGCAAACTAAGTGTTTGGGGAGGAGTTGTGTTATTTATAGTTAATTGTAAAAGATATGATAAAATGGAAGGGGTCACAAAAGAGTAAACTTTTAGATATTTATCTCCATCTTATGCAGTCATTCACATTTATACTATATATTGTAGAATCACTGAAGAGTAATGTTTCTGTTGTCATTACAGTAGTTTAGTTATTTTACCACTCTCACATTGTAGTGTGTAACCACCGTATAAGAATACGGAAATGTAAAAGAACGTCAACATATGAAAGCCTACATTTTAATGACTGTAGCCAGAACTCTCCACACTACATCATAAAAACAACAAAAATAAATCTAACACATTTCGGCCACAACCCAAAGCTCATGACCATAGATGAGGGTGGGAACGTAGATCAATCGGTAAATTGAGAGCTTCGTCTTTTGACTCAGCTCTCTCTTCACCATGACAGACCGGTACAGCGCCTGCTTCACTGCGGACGCTGCACCTATCCGCCTATCGATCTCACGCTCCATTTTTCCCTCATTCGTGAACAAGACCCCGAGATACTTAAACTCCTCCACTTGGGGCAGGACCTCCTCCCCGACCCGGA
>JARVJN010000883.1:19159312-19169764 GCA_031763805.1 Argolebias nigripinnis | reverse complement strand
CCTCCTCCATGTAAACAAGCAGGACAAGAGCTTGTTTACAAAATAATAACATTTTGGATAATGTTATTCAGATGTTGACTCGTTCATAAATATCATTTTTGTCTTGCTCCTGAATATTAAGAGATGTTTTAAAACATTTCTCTGCTTCATTTAGTCTGGACCTTTTCCTCTTCTTTTCTCAACTTGTGATCTTTGACTCTGAAAACAGAAACTGATTGTTCAAAGATTACACTGAGTATTCAGACCGGTGCAGAACTGGTGACTCCAGTGTCTGTCTGAGCTACACAAACAAAACTTTGCTCCTTCCGTGCTTCACAAGAAACTCAATCAAGACGTCCAGATTATGAGACGTGGAGCGGAATCCTCGTTTCGACTTAATAAAGCATAATACTCCTAAACAATAAAAGTCTACAGTTTCACTTTACATTGACAGACTAGTGTTTAGATTTAGGGAGCAGTGCTGTACAGAACTTACTTTCAGGAGCTTTGTCTACAGTGAACCACAGCTTGAAGCGGTCCGGATGGTTGACCTGGATCTCTTCCAGCTCCTCTCGCAGCAGGATGTCCTTTTCACTCTGCAAAAGAACCAAACACACACTTTTTTTTTCCACCTGAACACATCTACAAGTAGCTTTTTTAACAATTTCCTGACTCTTCCTGTTTGTAACTGGGTTTGAATCCTACCATACAGAAATAAAGTAGATTAGAACTGCACCAGTTTACATTGTGCACATAAGCTTAGCTGATTTTTTTGCTGCACACCGGCCTCAAACAACAAATGTCGTGTGATGGACATGTTGGTTTTCTGCAGCTCACCTGGTTGGCAAACAGCAGGTGACACACAGTTTGGTCCTGAGGATCCTTCATCACTGCGGTGATGAGCTGCAGCATGGGGGTGATCCCTGAAACAACAAGGTCAAGTCGTTCTGGTCAAAGTTCTTCCCTTGTGTAGAGACTGAAAAATGTTCGTGTTTCTTTATAAATTAAGTATTTGTGGTAAATTATGCAGCTTCACAGCGAAAAGGTCAGCTGATGTATTCTTCAGACTGTGTGGGCGTGGCAGCTGATGCGCTCTGCAAGGACTTCATGGGTGTAGTTTGATCAAATATTGAGATTATGGAGTAAAAAGCAGCATAAACACCCTCGTGACAGAATGCATTAACTTTGAAAGAAGTCAGAGGTTTCATATCTGATGCTACACACATTTTCATATAATTTGTGGCATTAGTTTTAATAAAGGATGCTGTTTACACAGAAACAACAACCAACATATTATTTCATACAGTTTAAACCAATAGGATTAATACATCTATTAAATAAAATCAATCCTGAAGCAATAAAAATATAAGCTGTTGTACAACAAGTATGAAAAATCCATAAAACATTTGTTTCATGTTACTCCTCAGGAAACAGAGTCAGATATTTAATTTTGGGGCTGTGTGAGTTAAAACGGTTCTGGTTTTGTTTGAGTTCTTCTCACCTGTCCCTCCAGCGATCATGCCCACAGTTTTAACAGCTTTCGTCGCAGCCGGAGACTTTTTCTCAGGCTGAATCTCAAAAACGCCTGCAGAGGAAAAGTTTGATGAACGATCGTCGGCAATAAACTGAGACCAGCTGGTGAAAATGACGAGGCCAGTTTGTTGCACGTGGTCTCAGCTTCACCTTTCCCTTTGTAAACGAGGAGGCCGCTGGGTCCCCTGAAGTCAATGGTGTCGTTGATCCTGAGGCTCTCCAAATACTGACTCATCTTCCCTCCTTCTGGGAATTTAGGATGGACGTCTTTAAAATAAACCTGTGAGCACAAATTAAACCACAAAATGTAACAGTATCTGTAAAATTGACTAAATTCAGATCAATTTTGCATTTTATTTTTGCGGTTGTGGTGGCCACCTTGAACCAAGGTGCCTCCAGATGTTAGAGGTGCATCTAATGATTACTTTCTGCAAGGTTCATAAAAACGTGCTACTTTGGTAACACACACACACATGCCGTCCAAAAACATTAACAATAGGCAATAAAAACACAAGTACAGAAACGTGATGCTTCTGCTCTCACCTTCACCACCAAGTCCACGAAGCCTTTGTCGTCGTCGCTGGACACCGGTGTGTACGGGCGGACGACCAGCTGCCCGTTTATCTTAGCAGACAAGTAGATATGCTGCCCTGGAAAGGAATAACAAGTTATTATAACACAGTCATACAGCTTTGAAATATTAAGTCCATTAAAGCAACCAAATGTAGCTTCACACGAGGGAGGATCAATGGATTTTATGCACGAAACGTGTTTGATAAAAACGTAATCATACTTAAACCATCTCATATATGAACACGGTGCTTACTTTTTAAAAATTAGACTACAATAAGTTTTTATACAGTCTATACCAGTGGTCTGCAACCTTTACAATCAAAGGAGCCATTGTACGCATTTGTTTACTCAATTAAAAGTGTCCAGAGCCACAACAACATGCTATAACTGTGGTTATCAACTGGTGGCTCATGGGCCACTTTAGGTTTGTTAGAAGGAGCTTTTGTCGCACTAAGGGTGGCATTATGAAGATAAAATAACTAATAATTTATATTTTTACAATTTAAGACAAATGAAAGACCAGATTGTTTTAAATATAGTTTTTTTAATTAATAAAATCTATGAACTATGCAGACCTAGGCAATATTTTTAATTGTGGAAACATTAAGTATAGAAATAAAACATAAAGTTAAAGTGGTTTTGCTTTACTCCTTGTACTTTATTCACATATTTACAAAATAAATGAGAAAATGGCTAAAACTAACGGTAATCTTTTTGTGTTGTTTGTATAACAACCAATAAAATTCAGTTTTATGTTCTGTCAAAGCTTGAAAGAGCCGCATGTGTGGCTGCATGACGTCATACTGACCAATAGGGAGGCCGAGGATGTGTTTAGGAGACGGCAGGGCGAAGCGGAATCTCCTCGTGTCATGACTGACAATCTAAACAGAAAAGTTTCACACAGAATGCACAAAGTTACAGAATGGTACGTGAACGCAACTGCTGCAGCTCTAGAAACAACGTGGTGGTGTTCAGCACCTGCTTGTCAATGAGCCGCAGAGCATACTTGATGTTTGGGTCCTCCAAGGTGATCGCGAGTCTCTTCTTGAAGAGAAGTCTGAAGATGAGGTTGAGGACTGCGTCAAAACCGCCTCGAACCAGCTGTGGGTTAAAACCAGGAGAATGACTCAGAACTGCAGATATTATGAGCTTCACGCTGTTAAGGGCGTTGTCGAGTCACTTTAAGTTTACTGTCCAACAGGGAGAAATGAGTCAGTTCCTGCGGAGAGGCCCGACTGTTTGGAAAACTACTTTAGCTCATGTTAGCTTAAACTACGCTAGAAAATAGCTTGACAAAAAAAATTAAAATAAAATCTGAGAACGATGCATTAATTCATACTCACGCCAATAATGTAGGACAACATTTTCAATCTGTTTTGAGAACCGTAGAGTTGTTTTCCAGGGTAGAATGCAGGACAGGAGCTGTGACGGTGCTACAATTTTTTGAAGGAAAACTAGCAAGTTGGCTAATACGGAAACCACTTCCGGTTTGGTTTAAAATAAATAAAAGCACCAAGAGAAAAAACAATGTTTTAAATTACAAACATTAAAACGTTAAAAAAATCAAACTATACATTTACTTCCTGTTTTGTGACACAGCATAAACCCTAAGCTGAAAAGTTTAAAAACGCTTTAACAAACGGACAGGTTAAGTGTGTTTTAAAAAGGGGCGTGTTTTCAAAACTTCCGTTACATTGTCGCGTGTTTGCAAACTTGACGTACAGACGTCACTTCCGCACAACTGGTTTGGCATTTCAAAATAAAATAAAGCGCACGAACAAAAAAAACAAAACAATATTAAAGCATTGTTTAGCTTCCGCTTTTCTCTGCTCTCATCTGATTGTGTTTTAGCTTATTTTACCTTGATGTATTCTATATTTGTCTCATAATTATTTGATATATAAACAGGTCTCTCTTGTAAATGAGTCCTCGAGACTCAATGAGACTAATCTGTATAAATAAAGGTTGAATGAACATAAAGAACATTATACAGTACTGTACAGTATACTGTACATGTAAATTTTTTTATTCAGTGACGCTATAAGAGTGACTCTAAATTGAATGGATTGTTTTCATTCAAGAGAACGCTGCAAACATTATTTGAATGATTTGAAGTTATACAATTTCAAATGAAAGGTGCACTTGCACACATTTATATGACTTTGTGCATTTGTTATGCATCATGTCATATCTGTCACTTCGTCTTGAAGCGCTTCATTCTCATGTTTTTCCTTTTTAAAGCTGTCAGATGCACTTTGAAAGAAAAACAAGTGATCTTTGTATTTGTTCTTCCTCTTTACAAGTAAAAAAAAAGTTGACTGCAGTTATTGTATACAAATTCTTACATTTTATTAGATTTCATTGAAATGACACAAATTATGACTTGAGTTGAGAGAAGCACAAAAGTTTGGACATTAAAAAAAACATTTTCTTGTACTTTATTTTAGCTACTTCAATTTTTGAGTGGAGTTCTGTGCAGTCGGTGAACTAAACGAGTGTTTCCCAGGTTTGTCAGTAAAAATTAAGGAAATAAATCATGCAAATTGTTTCAATAATTAACACTGAATAAACAAGCAGACACTAATCTCAGGGCGTGAGTTTGGATATTTACTGTTTTAAAACACAGCTTTATTACTACAGTATAGCATGTGGATGTGCTTAGATATATCTTGCAGAAGCAGAAACTACAGTATTTTGTTTGTTCTGGTCCTGTAGGTGGCAGTGTTTACCTTTTAACAGGCTGATCTGAAAGATCAAAGATGATTAAGAAAAAAACAACATAAAAGTGGACATGCACGTAAGGCATGCAGACAGTTTTCTCCCCATGTGATTTGAGCCATGAGTCACCGCTGCAGTGACAGTAACGAAAGCCGTCGTGAACGCGTCTTCTGCCCCCTAACCGAATAAAAAACACCACAAGAGCCGTATCAACAGGAAATAAAACATTTTTTATTGATAATTCTTGTATATGAAGTTATATAACAACAGTCAGAAAACTCCATAGAGTGAATCACTACACAAAGTGAAACAAAACTGTAAAACACCTGATCAAAAATGAAGGTATACACAGCAAATATAACCGTCAGCGGCCCGCTGTGGCTGCGAGCGATATGGCAGGAAAAAACACCCCGAACAGTTCTACAAGGTTACAGAGAAAACTTCCACACACAAATACTCAAGCAGGCAGTTGATATACACAAAGGCAACTAGGATCTTTCTACAGCATCAGATTCTAATACTTTACACAGCTTTACTTTTGAAAGGTCAGCGTGGCTTTTCGCTGGAGAGAACCTCGTCACACACAGAGCTTGGTCAGCTTGTTGCCGTTTGCAAGAGGATTGGGAGATTTTGATTATGCGAGCGTACTTTGGTAGGAAACCGTACTAGGAGGAGCAACGCGTTACAGTGCAGGTAAATGGCTTTTGCTTTGTAGTTTTTCACCTCCCAGTCTTAACAGGTTCTGCGACGCTGCCCGCTACGTTTCCTCTCATATGTTCCAGTTTAACCGGAGAATTCCTTCAGTGCAAACTTTCAGAGTTAGCTTCTCTCTCGATTTGGCCTTCTACGTGAATCCGTCTCGTTTTCCTTTTAAATCTGAAGCTGTTCTGAATTTCGTGTGTAGGAAACGTGTCGATAGGGATGCACAATATTGGACTTTTGGCCGATATGTCTATGTTAAAACATATTAGACCTATAATCGATACAAATATATTTTTCCCTACACCTAATTACAGAATAGCTTTCTCTGCTGTGGAATTAAAATACATTATTCCGCATGGTCTTTGTCAATTTGGCCTGCTGCCAAGTACAGATGCCAAAAAGGAGCTGAAAATCAACTTGAATTATGTTTAATGTTAAATTTATTCATGTCATTCACTCCGTCTAACACAATGACAACACTCAGTCACACAAAAACAGCACTTTTTATATCAGTGAGTTATTTTGATGGAATGTCCAATATTTAACTTTATCGCCAATATCAACCAATACCATGCCGATAATATCGTGCATCCCTAGTTTATAAGATGATTTTGGAATCAGACGGCGGAGCTTTTACTCCATAAAAGGGTTGTAAATGAACAAATTAAAAAATAAATAAATAAATAAAATGACTATATATATATATGTTTGTTTTTTTTAACAACAAAAAGTGCAAAGTACATCTAATAATCTCACGGTTAAAGAAAATCTACAACACAGTTCATACTGTACATTCAGTTTTCATCTCAAATATAAAAGGGCTTTGAATCAACAAAACAGAAAACATAATGAGATTTAACATGTGGATGAAATAGATTTGCGGCTTATTAGTCATATTTATGTTCACTATGTTTATTCTCGATATACATTTCTGGCATGATGCGGTTATTTACATGTTTAAGGGCTATTTCTCGTTTGGTTTTGAACCAAGACTCCCTGAAACGTCTGATGCTGGAACTGTGTGCAAGAGGAGGAAATCAAAAGGAAGGGAACCCTAAACAGAGGTGAACAAGCTCCAACCTACATGAGTCTACGGTGTGCTGTGTCCTAACCATTGCACTGGAAAGGAGAATCCTCTGGGGGGGTTGTCTTTTCTCAGGCGACGCCACCCACGTTAACACTATGGGATGAACATACAAGTATTGCACAGTGCTCAACAAAATGCTGTGTGAGGCAACCCGCTCCGATAAAAAACACGTGACGTCAAGCAACGGCGTGCACGTGTGCTCTTCCTCTCTATTGTTGCGTGTCGAAGGGAGGGGGGGGGGGGAGGATGGCATTAAACGCTCCGACATCACTACAGAACAAACTCGCTACCTACTGATAACTCTACATCTCTAAGCACACACGGCAGTCACAGTGATACACAAAGCAGTCCTCAGACTCCTATGGAATGACAAGTAGCTTTTTCATAATAGTGCTATCAACTACACAATAACATTGAAAACATTTAGAAAGTCCTCCTGAAGTATAAGCATCGAGTATATGCAAGAGGTTCCTCCAAGATAAGAGACGTGATGGTTTTTAATGGATTATCCCACTCCTGATTGGACCCCTAGTAAAGGACACAATGGACTACGCAGACCATTAACTCGTACGGTTAGCTCTCTGGATGGAATCATGTGTGCCAGCAACAAAGCCGATGCTGATGGCTGAAAATGTACGGAACCCAGTAAAAACAAGAAGTAAAAGAAAAAGTTGAGTCTATCCAATTCGGAAAATAGTCAATTTAGTTGTCCGCTCGGATTAGAGAACCACACTCAGATTTGGGAAATCGCAACAAAAGACGTCTGCTTGTCAATTCTGAAAGTAATGAACCGTCTTGAAGTGTCCTCTGGCTGTTTGCGATCACCAATCAAACTGGTCATGCTCCACAAGGTGTCAACGTTTTTCTTTTTTAAATATATCTGAATAATAGAACAAGAGGTGTGGAGTGTAACGCAGCAGCAAAGAAGTGGACACTGCCATTCTGTCATCATTACATCACATCCTCACTGCAATGTTAGCCTTTTGTGTATCAACCATCTCAGCCTCTCTCCCTTGATGGCTCAGAGGCATAACAGCAGCTGGTTGACATCACTCGCTTATGGCTCTTACATAAATGTGGGGGAAAAGCTCTAATTTCCTTTTTATCAACACCTCCAAAACAAACAGCTGATAAAATATTCACCTTTAATCACTTCCCACTTGTGTTTATGTTGAGCTGATTGTAAGGCGAGCGCACGAGAACCGTCTAAGTGCAAAACAGTAAAAAAAACATTATTATATAAATGTTTTATTCCAGTTGGAATGACTTAAAGAGCAACATCTGCTGCATGTAGACACTGATGTTAATGCTAATCTGTGCATGCGCATCACTAAATAGAGAACAGACTTAAAAATGTCAACACTTTTGTCACTTTCTGGGTTCCGTAGCGTTTCAACGTTGAGAATCTCTGGCGCCTCCTGCAGGTGTCCTGACACAAAAACAAATGTTTCCTAAAGAAGTGAGTTCAAAGACATCCAGTGCAAAAAACAGCAGCCACATAAAAGTTCAAATTGGCAGTAAAACATGGCTAGCTCTATTGTCACTGTGAAAAGGCAACGCAAAGCAAAGACTGCGAGTCAGGGCACCGCTGCAGCCAAAGACATTGTTCCCAATAAACCAAAGCTACAACCACTAACGAGTGGAAGTGTGCATGAAGGGAGGGCCTCGAAACAAGCCCCCTCCCTAAAAATGGCAGTGTTAAACTCACCTCCGCTCCGTCAACGTTACATTGACCCAAAATTGAATTCTTACTTCTTCTGATTGAAGACGAGGAGATTTTTATCAGCAGAGCTCCCCCTAGTGGGGGGAGATCTTGCCCGTCAGCGTTAGGATCTTTAAAAAAAACATGCATTTTTACTAAAAATAATCAAAACGCTGATTTTTTTCTCCTCTTAAAAAATAGTCCTCTTAAAAGCGGAGCTTCAGCTTTTTTTATTTTCTTTTTTTTTTAAATCACCCTTTCAAAGATTAAACCTGAACACGACACTTCCGACGACGACAAGGCTGCTTCAACAAAATATTGTCCGACAAGTTTAAGGGCACGATGGCTAACAGCTTGGTGCTTTTTCCCCCCTCCGTGTTGGGTTAATGTTTTCAAGGATCATGATTCAACTGTGTTACGGAAAACAAAACCAGTTTTAATTGACATTTTTCTACCAAATATGAAAAGTAAAGAATTATTGTTTCAAGCCAAACTCATACTGCAGGTCCTCCGATTAAGAAACAAGTACAAAACGTTAGAAATCATGTGCTTGTATAATTTCCAGCAGCATAATTTCCCTCACAGAACCATAGCAGTTAATGGCCTTGTATTTTTGGAGTTCAGTGTGAATATATTCATATATATATATATTCTGTTCTTCTATCCTACGATGCTGAACTTAAAGCCAGAAGTCCTTTACGATATGAACAGACTCCCGCTGGCAGGTTGGAGATAATCGTTTTTTTCTGGAATGCAATAAGGTAATTAAGGTAGATTTTTATTTATTTATCCTGGGATATATAATATTGGCTTTCCTCTATATCTGAATTTACATAATTTAAAATAGAACATCTTATTAAAAACATCAAGATATACACAGATTAGGAAACGGGTAACAACGTACGAACACACAAACTAGAAATCATTTCTGTCTGCATACTTATATATACAACTGTGGTACAATAAACTCTTTCAGTCATGCGCTATCTATACAGATCATATTGCTTAAAAGAAGGGGGCTTTTGGTTGTGGCGGTGAAGGGCTCAGAGATGGAAACCAACAACTGCTGAATCGGAAAGGAACACAAAGACCCTGATAGAAGAAAAAAACAAAACAAAGCAAGGTGTCGCAAGATGTTTGAACAATTACCGAGTGAAACCAGGAGGCTCAAAGGTGGTAGTAAAGGGTGGGGTTACATAGATGGACCCATTTATCACTGAGGTATTTACACGTATACTGGCTAAAGAGTACTACAAGGCAGGAGCTGAAAGGGGCCCTGCCTATTTCTTGGTGGCGAGCTGAGCGTCCACCTCCTCCTCGGGCTTCAGCACGTGCCACTGGGCGATGGGTCTCCGGGGGTTGGCCAGCATGTCGGACCAGTGGCGCAGCTCCGTGCCCGAGCTGTTCAGGCCCACAAAGACTTTGCCGATGGCATCGTTCTTGCCGATCTTGTCATAGTCCAGAACGGTTATAACAATTTGCACTTTCTGCAGAGGGGAAACAACAAACACGCAGCTTGTTATGAAACGGCCCGTTTTCTGTCCCATTCCACCACAGATCGTTTAAAATACAAAAGAAATGCCGATGTTGTCGTCTTGTTTCTGTGGAACAGTGAACGCTCTCCACTCAACACACAAAGTCCCAAAGTCAGCGTAAGTGCAAAGTACAATAAATGAAAAGGAAGAACAGAACACCAACAGTGAAGGCAAGATTACTGTAACTGAACATAGAGCGTCAAGATTCAAGGTTCTTTATTTGTCGTTCCACCACATGTGGGACATGTGGTGGAATGAAACTGTGTAAACATGGTCCCAATTACATCCAACGAAAGTATTGAAATGTAAAAGAAAACAGTGATAAGATATGAACTAAGAAAAGCATTAATTAGAAATACACTAAACACTCATAGTACAAAAACAATACACTGAACAACAGCACGAGGTGATTAGTTATTGAATTACAGGTAGTCCTTGACTTACGATGCCCTCGACTTACGACGTTTCGCACTTACGTCACGCATCTCATAAAACAATTTATTTAATTTTTTATAAATAAATAAATGTACAGTACTGTACAGTTATCAAGCACTTAGCCTATCCTAACATAGTTAAAGAGTGAGTTGAATTGTCTCCCTCCTCCCTAGCAGGCACCATTCACA
>JARVJN010000883.1:19082518-19093454 GCA_031763805.1 Argolebias nigripinnis | reverse complement strand
TTGTAAAGCACTTTGGGGCTCCTCACAGGGGGCTGGAAAGCGCTATATAAATAAGCTCCATTTACCATTTACCATTCAACTGTCTCCCTCTTACAATGCTGTGATTGAAAGTATCACTCAGTTCCTGTGAATAGCAAGTGGCCATCGGGGCACTAACAGTCGGTCATTAGACTGATAGTCCTCCTTTATCATGTGAACAGATAGTTGTGGCTGTCTCCATCAAACTAGTTGATCCACTATGAGAAGGTGTTGCTTATCCAACTGAGTTTGTTGCAACTCCTCAGACTGAAGTCTTTTGGACAAAAGATGAAACGTTTCCACAAAAAAATCCAACCAGAGGACCTGTTAGATAGGTGAAGAGGTTTGGGCCTCAAGCTGTCTCCCAGGATTTCAAGTAAGCATTAAAAGAACAAATGTAAGTAGTTTGGTTATTGATAGATGTGTGACTGGATAATTATTAGGAATCTGGTACATTTTGTTCAAGGCTAAGCACATACAAATTCTGTGAACTTAATCATCTGCATATAAGACCAAATAGTAATTCATTGTAAATAGTGTTTTTTGTTTGTTTGTTTGTTTGTTTGTTTTTTTAGCTGAGGATTAATAACCTTTTGAATATTTGCTCATATATCTTATTGATTCAAATCTGATGTTATGCCTGATAGTGCATTTAGGTATTTGCAGCAGACAATATTATTCTCTTGACATTTATTCTTATAGTTTTTTGTTTTTGTTTGTTTTTTGTTGCAGTTCAATAGTTATTTTGGCGAACTTGATCATATTGGAAACATTTGAACCTGACTATATTTGACACAAAAACTTTAAAACTCAAGACTTAAGACTTAAGAGAAGACTTAAGAGTGTTTTTGGACATTTAATTGATATGTACAAAATTAATTAGCTGTAATGAAATGTGCTTAAATGTACACGGTCGATTTAACAAACTTTGTTTTGACACTGAATGTGAATACAAGCAAACACGGTGCCAGCACGAGGTGGTGATCACAATCAACGCTGCTGTCTCTCTACTCCAAGAACGCTCCAAAACACCACACTCTCCAGATGTGAATCTTACACTAGGCTAACACTTCTTCAGCAACACCTTTCACCGTAATCAAAATATATTTTTGAAGATATGTTGTGTTGAAAAAGCATGTGCAAAAATACACAAACAAGTGTCAAATAAAACGCAACGCGTGATCAAAGAAAAAGACGACCCAACAAAGGCACTTCAGTTTCAGGTAAATGATGGCAATGAGCAGCCGTTGGTTACCTTGGGCCACTCAACCTTCATCACTGTTGCACAAACACCTACGCATGTCCATGTTAGCTCAGGCCCCCTTTGGTCTCCTTTTGAATTGTTGCAAGGTTAGTGTGGGGGCTGATCCATTGAGAGGCGTGCATGGCAGTGACAGATACTTTAACACAGGCAAGGACTTTCAGTGAGCACAATGCTGCTCCGCAAAGTGCATGTGGGAGGCTTCTTCTATAGAAAAAAGAATTGATCATCCTCTGATGTGTGTGGATATGAAGAGGGACTGAGTGAGTTATTTCTAAGTAAGCCTACTCCTGATGTAAGAGACAAATTAAAACATATTCTACTATGCATATTCATGTGTGCATAATCGCAAAGGGAGCTCCATTTTGAAAGGAGAGTACGGTAAATTGGATTTGTCAAACAGTAATTCCAATGTTTTTGGGAAAATTAATTCTTGCAGTGACGTAAAGACCTTTCAAATATCGAGAGTGAGGCATCTTCAAGATGATACGAGCTTTCATATCTGGTAATTTTCTTTGTCATTTACAAACTGATGCGTCTCCTAACAGAATGAACATGGGTAGTGTGTGTGTGTGTGTGTGTGGAGGACCACCCACAGTGTTTGTTATGCCTCTCACGCCAGACCTCATATTAGCGACCCAAAAATGGAACAATAATTTAGCTCGTATTTGTGCCTTAATGACTGCTTGCTCAGTCAAGCCTACAATGACAGCTTCCATGTTATCTTCATTGTCTGAAACAGCTGACAGCAGGCAGTCCACTTGAAACTCTGGGCCATTTACGGCTGGAGGACTGAAGCGTGTTTATCTTCAAGGGACCCCAGACAGTGATGACCTTTTGCCCTCTAGTAAGGCTGTACAGCCACTGCATCACAAACCTAATTGTCCTGTCACTAGATTGGAAGATGCATTTAAATAATGTTTTTGCACAAAGTGGTTATAGTTGTTGTGCAAAGCCTCACCAGAATGTGTCCTTTCCACTTGGGTTGTCTTATCACTCGTATCACTCAGTAAGTGATTCAAGCTGAAAGAGCTAAATGCAAATCCAAGCGCATCAGTTGATCTAACCTTAATCTCAACAGTCCCTGTCCTTTTGGTTTGGCTTCGCTGCAGGATGCAGTGCACTGCTGGTTTCAGTTTCCTTAAAGGTTTTTTGCTCAAGCCACCTCTTTCGAGGTGTCCTGCTCGTGTGTAAAACCCCAACCCAATTAAAGGGCCACCAGATGGCTCAGCAGGTCCCTAACCACAGTTGCGATGCAGGCACGCCGCTACCTGTACTATCACCTCCCCGCTCTCCTTCTCAAACTGGGTCAGCTTGCTTGTTCTCCACCTCCCCCTCTATCGTCTGTTCCATCTCCTCCATCATCCTTTCATGTTTTTCCCCCCTCCCTGCACATCCCCCTACACCGACAGATTCCAGTCTCCTCCGCCTGGAATAATAATATTGCAGTTAACATCATTGTTTCGATAATGGGGCAGATAATGGAGTAAATCAGAGCAAACAATGTGATTAAAACACAATTTATAGGTTCAGATCTGGAGAATTTGTGATCATGTCTCTGCTTTCCACATGGGTTGGGTTTTTGGAAAAAATTCAGGCTGCATGCAGCCTCCGGTTGAGGAGAAAAAGCTGCTAAAATTAGTCGAAACCTAGGTGTAATGTGCTTTTTAAGGAGGGAGAAAAGACACAGGCAGTTTTATTTTATCTTTATACACTTTCGTTTTTTTTTTTAATATTGTGTTTTGTGAAATGAATCACTCAATAATTCATATAATAAACATCTAATCAAGATGTATCTGCTCATGAGTACAAAATAAATTGGCTTTAGCATTATGCAGTCAAATTTAATAAGAACATTATTTTAATGTAATATCAGGAAACAGTTCATTTGTATAATGCATAATTCTGAACTGACAAGTAAAACAGATTTTAACTTGATCCTTGTTTAAAAATAAAGTAGCGTTCCTTGAAGGAACTGCATCCTTGCATGTTAAAAGTTTAAACAAAGATCTTGCAAAATCAGTGCTAAAAAGTACATTTTAGGGTTAAATCTCAACTTCCAGAACATCCAATTATAATTCAACGTCTGTAAATATTAGGGATGCACAATATTATTCATGGTATCGGCCGATATTAACGATAAGGTTAAATATCAGACATTGGACATTCCATCAAAATAACTCACCAATATAAAAGGCACTCTTCATATATATTTACTGTTTTTGTATGACAATCCCGTGACAAAGATGCCTGCAGTGCCAGCACATTATAACGTCACACGCACCGTTGAGTTTAGATGTGTGAAAATGTACAAATTTGCACTGTTCGGGTGTTGTCATTGTGTTAGAGACAGTAAATGTCATGACATAATCCAAGTTGAACTGTTACATAATTTTCAAAATCATTTTTGGCATCTGAATTTGGTAGCAGGTCAAATTCACAAAGACCATGCAGAATAATGTATTTAAATTTGACAGCAGGGAAAGCTATGTAGTCTTTGCAAGTAGGTCTAGGAAAAAAAATATCTGTATCTGTTATCGGCTAAATAAGTTTGAACATATTGGCATATCAGATATTGGCCAAAAATCTAATGTCATGCATCCCTAGTAAATATCACCAAGTTAGGGCTAGTTTTGTGTTTGCCAAGTAGCTGTGACAGACACGTCACAGAATTAAACAAATTTAAAAGATGATCAGTTTAACATCCAATTATTTTTTGCTGTTTCATTAAATTACATCCAGCCTTTCATGAGATAGTTTGCCAATGAACAAAGGAACACAGAGACATAAGTCAACATGATTGCTCACCTTTTATAATGACAGGCCATAACTGGACTGTGGCATATCTGAAATTGTTTCATGGACAATTCTCACTGTCTTGATGTCAAATACATATCATGTTTATAAATGTACTAGAGTTTTTGATGTCTCAAATCGTGTCCTGATAGGACAAGATGTGAAGAGATCTTTTTTTGTAATACCACTATCTATCCTCATGGTTCCTATCTTTTTTCTATCTAAAAGTATTCTGATAAAGAATAAGGGGCCGAGCTATCATAGCAGCAGCAACGTGCACTACAGAGAAGTGATCAATAACCTAGATTAGGTGCAAAGTGCTTTGAGTAAATAAACTACTAAAGCAAAATCTCAATCAAACAGGCTACCAACAGAATGATGCCTTCAATTTGAATCCAGAATCATTAGCTGGAATTTTTTAGAACAATTAAACACTAATGAAGTCACATTATGTGCCTTTTAAGTGTTGATTATTTCCCAGTAAACAGCTGCTTGGAGGTTTTAAACCAAACTTGATTACACTTCTGAGTGAGGGATTTCCTGTTGTTTAAACTAATCCTCCGAAAGACACTCAGAAACTGCTTTGCAGATCGGATAATCTAATAATCATTACAAGCACACTTGCTTCAATCCAAGGGGAGTGCTAACAGTTTAATGACAATGAATTACAAATTAAAAAACTCCAGCAAATAAAACTAATGTTGCATGCATAATAAAGTACTGCATAAAACTATTAACAC
Source organism: Argolebias nigripinnis (assembly GCA_031763805.1). Taxonomy (NCBI): domain Eukaryota; kingdom Metazoa; phylum Chordata; class Actinopteri; order Cyprinodontiformes; family Rivulidae; genus Argolebias; species Argolebias nigripinnis. The sequence continues at coordinate 19,088,639 of JARVJN010000883.1, read as the reverse complement.
ATTCTGTAGAAATAGTGAGAAATTCAGCAAATTAAAAAAAAAGGTCTAATTTTATTAGTCAAGTATGAAATTAAGTGGACAATTGTTTTGAGTAAATTATTAAATGTAGACATATTAAACAAGGTCAGCAGCTTTATCATCTCTTGGGATAACATACAACTTGAACATATGGCACATTATCTGCATAAAAGAAGGCAAAATGTGGTTTAAAAAACTAACTAATAAATTCTAATTCCTGCAAACATGCAGTGTGAATGCTTATTGCTGAAGAACTTGCTGAAAACAGCTGAAATTAGCTAAGAACTTGCTGAAATGCACCTGAAAATGTAGAACAATCGTAAATCCGCAGGAGAAAGCAGAAAGAACACAAAAGTTGAAATGAGTGCAAAAAATGTAGAATTAGCTGAAAAAGCTAATATTAGCATAAAACAGCTAAATAATTACTGAAATAACTGAAACTAGAAGAAATAAGCTGAAAGGAGAACAACAAGTTGAAATTAGCAGAAATAACTTAATTGGGCTGCCTGAAAGTAGCAGAAATGACGATGAAAAACTTGAATTTATCTGAAAACAGTAAATTAGCTAAAATATGCTAAAAAAAAAGGTAGCTGAAAAGGTAGAACACGCTTAAATTAGCATAAGAAAGCAGAAAAAAGTTTGCCCAATAAGGCTGAAAGAAACAGAAATGAGCACAAAAAAGTGGAAATTATATCTGAAAAAAGCTAAAATTAGCACAAAACAGCTGTAAAGTACTTTGTAGCTAACAATTGCAGAAAGAAGCTGAAAATACCAGAATGAAGTGGAGAGAGATATTTTTTTCTGAATTAGATTGAAAAAAGTAGAAATGAGTGCAACAAAAGTGTAATTAGCTGAAAAAGCTAAAATTGGCATAAAATCAGCTAAACACTTGGTGAAATAGCAGAAAAAGCTGAAACAGTAATAAGCTGAAAGGAGCATAACAGGCTGAAATTATCAGAAAGAAGTTAGAAGAAGCACAAACATGGTGTAGTTAGCAGAAAGAATCTGAAAGGAGCACAAAACAGCTGAAAAAACAGTTGAAAGTAGCTGAAAAAAAGTTTAAATACGTATGCACAAGGAAGCTGAAAGAAGCTGAACTAGAACAAAATGTAAAAGAAGCAGTAAAAGGTTGTAAAAAGATCTAAAAATTTGAAGGATGTAAAATGAGCTCGATTCATTTTCTATGAGGAAAAAAAGACAGAAAAGGCTAACTATTTAAAAAAGCTAAAGTTGCACCAATACCAATAGTTGTAACAGGATCGCCCTGAAAGAGCTGAACAGTTTTAACTATGATTTTTGTTGAAATAGCACAAAAATTGTAAAACGAGAAAAGTGCCGAAAAACGTCCAGAAGAAAAATGGATCACAATAGTGTGAATGCTTCATAAACATTCACACAACCAGACAAATGAAATCCTTTATTCAGCTTAAATCAGCAATATAAAAAAATGACACTGTAAAATGATGCTTCATGACAAGAAGAAAAACTTTTTGAAGAGGCAGCAACACATGTCAAATATCAGACCAATCCAGCTGATCAAACTCCAAAAACACTACAGCACTGATGTTTGCATGTGCAAACCCTACCAGCCTGCTTTAACTTAATAAAAGTGGAAAAGATAAAGAAGTGGCACGTTAATTACAGGCCATCAGTCATGTGTCCTTAGTAATCTGCCAGGCACTCATTTGTTAAAAGACCAGAAGCTAAGTGTAGTCACACAGGCACACACAAGAGGAGAGGTATTCTTTAAATATATATACGGTGTGTCACATAAATGACTGTCAGGTGAGCTGCCTGCAGCGAGCACAGATAAGAGGCGGCTGAGAGGCCCCACGGCCACTTCTCCATGTCCAGTGAAGCCTCTTAACTCACCTGAAGCCAATCTCAAGAGGTAATAGAACTGCGAAAAGTTATTAACCCTGCTTTCCAGCCAGGGCAGAACAGCTCTATTAAGTCAAAGCACAAAGATTCCTCATTTTCAATTATTACTTCCAAAGCGTTAAGGGACGTTTGAAAAATCTGCCTTGCTGTCTTGACAGAAAGAAGGACTCCAGAATCCCAGATCTGGAGTTGTTGCTTACGCTGTGAACGCCTGACGCTCTGCCTGACTTGTTGCAGGACATTTGTTTTCACGCACACCTTTTATGGTCCACCAGACACAGGCATGGCATTCTTGGGAAACCCCATACATCACTGCATGGGTTTCTTCCCAACAGAGTCTCCACTCCATCCCTGCATCTGCCGTTTGGCCACATATCTATCATGAAGAGAACACCAGACTTTTCAGGAGCATACACAACATCTGCACCATCTCCATCCAGAAGTTTAATTTAATGTGTTTCGTTGTGCAGATGACAGTTCAATGGCAGTTCCAAGAATTGCGCCGCTCAGGGTGGCTGCATGTTGGGAGTAGCTGTTGGTTTCATTCTGGGATATTGCTTTTGAAAAATGGTATTTCCTCTATTTTCTGGATGTAAATTGCTTTTTTCCTCTGGTTTCAGATGCTGTGCAGCTGGAAGGATTTTCACTGAAACGTTTTTACTTTTGGACATCTGTTACGAAGCGTGGTTTTTACAACTGGGAGCAGCTGATTAACATCTCAAAGCTCAATTAATACCTCAAATACAGCCCCAAATCCCAGATGAGTTGTAAAGGAGGCGTGGTGGATGCATCTCCGTCTACCTGGCGGAGGTGTTCGAGTGACTGAGTGCCGAGATCCTGGAGCTGGCACGAAACTTGGCTCATGACAACAAGACGACCAAGATCATCCCCTGACACCTGCAGCTGTCCGCAATGAGGAGCTCAACAAGTTGCTGAGAGGCATGACCATCGTTCAGGGAGAAGCTCCGCCCACCATTCAGGAGGTCCTCCTGCCCAGGAGGACCAAGAGGCCCGCTGAGTCCAGAGGACGAATAGCATCTACAGCCAGTTTCTTCAGATCCGCTGTGGGATGGACATCTAAAACAACTCTTAGTGAAACCAGGATGATGAGCTACAACAACATTTAATTTCCCTCTGGGATTAAATAAGTAATTTGAATTGAATTGAATGCCCAAAGACATGTCCATACTGACGAATGCGCCCACAAACTTCTGACCAATCACGCAATACTTGGCACATGAGCCTGTGAGAAAAAGTTCCTCCGAGGCCTTGTGTCGAGAAGAGGTGGGCAAAGCTGCTCTGCAAACAAAATGACAAGATTTCCGTCACACAACGGCGACAATGAGTCAGTTTGAGAACTTCGGATGGAACATGTCGGGCCCTTCAAGAGCAGCGTGATGTGCCATGAGACCAACGTGGATCCTGAGCTTAGATACTCGCCTCAACGATTTACAGGGATTTGACTCAAAATCTCAACTTTACAAAAAGTTCACAACTCAAAAACATCTCAAAATACAAATCTGACAGTTTATTAAAGAAAAATGTACCGATCGTATTTTAAATTAAAATCTTCTTGGGATTCATTTAATGAGTCTCAGCACTCAGAGAAACAAAAACAAGCTATTGATGTTTCATCTGATTGACAGCAAGATCTTTAAAACCCACCGACTGGCTTTGGGTGAGCATCACCTTTGGTTGCGTGCTTTGTCGGCTGATGGGCTAGAGGGTGGGGAGCACAAAGGTGGGCGAGGATCAGGGCGAATACAGCAGCGCCTGGGGAGTTGTGTCAGCTGGAATCAGTATGATGTGAGCGGCAAGGCCGGGGGCCAGGGAGCAAACACTGCTGGCTGAGTCATTCAGATGATGGGAGGCTATCTGCAGCTACATTCAGGGTCACCCTGCAGGGGAATCTGCCTGGCAACCTCTGACTGTGTGACAAACTGGGAGAGAGAATGATTTAGTGTCAAAGTTTTTGTGTCGAGGAAAAGTGGAAACGAGGGACTTCAAAATGTTAGAGATAATTCTTAATCCAGTACATAAAGTCCAGTGGCATTGAGACCTAAAGTGAATCAAACTTAATGCATCTTTATTTTTATTCATGGAATTAAAAACAATTGAGCATAATTTCAAATTAAGTGGTACACATTGTGCATCTGCATAGACTATGGCACTGCTATATCATACAAGTAGTGATTAATGACTGTGAGTCTTTATTAGTGTCTGTCATTAAGACATTGATTTGATGCAATTAGCAGTCAGGGAGTCAACGGAAACCGTAATTCTTCTCATTACTGAAGAAGACAGGAACCAGTGCTTTTTTTTTAAGTTTGCTGTTTACGTCTAAGGCAAGTCTGCCAATAAATCTTTCACAGTTATCATTAAACTTAATTCCTCTCCAAATAAAACCACCAGGCGGCAACAGAAGCTTGTACAGTAGGTGGTCTTTTAATTTTCGCTTGTGTCCAAAGTCAGTCTTTTTTCTTCTTCTTTTTCTCTTTTCTGCTGTAAAAATAATACGCTTAAAATAGTTCAAAACTCTTGAAGCAAAATGTGTAAAGGTTACGAACAAAATGATATCTTACACGTTGTATAGCCCTTTGAAAGACCTCGGTTTAAATAAACAATGTGTGAAAACAGGATCGCGGCCAAAGTGGATTTCTCTCATCTCGAAACAACTTCAACAGCAGTTCATATGAAAGCTAGTTTATTTTTATTTTTTAAACAAAAAAATCATTTCAAATTGCATAAACATTCTGATATTCTATCTAAAAGCATCCCGAGCTTCACAGCAAAGACAAGTTACACCACTCAATCAGCCTGGGCCAACCTAAACTCTTCATCAAACTGAGCTCAGCAGGTAAGATATTAATTGTTCTTCACTTTCAACACTCTTTGAGCTTTATGAAAGATTGACTTCTAAAACATGGCCTTTAGGACTTTAGTTTCCATCCTACAGCTTTATTTCTTCTTCCCGCCCACTCTTTCACACCTCCCTCTGTCACTCCCTGCTGTCTGCAGGGCTCAGCCACAGATACGACAACTGACATCGCTTATCAAGACAAGCGAGTTACATAAACGTGGGACTTCCACAAAAACAGCAACAGAAGTCACTTTGTTTTAAAATGTTCATTTTGTTTGTGGAGACGATTTACAGAGGAAGAGACTCGCTCACTCTTACTGTGTGAATGTTTATGAAGCATTCACACTATTGTGATCCGTTTCTCTTCCATGTGTTTTTCAGCATCTTTCGCATTCAACAACTTGTGTGCTATTTGAACAAATCATATATTAAAATGTTCAGCTCGTTCAGGAGAAGGGTGCTTAACTTTTGGTATTGGTGCAACTTCAGGTTTTTTGAAATATTTAGCCTTCTCTGCTACTTTTTTACTCATAGAAAATTAATTGAGCTCATTTTGCATCCTTCTAATCTGTTTACAATCTTTTACTGCTCCTTTCACATTTGGTTCCAATTAAGCTTTTTGCAGCTTCCTTGTGCAAAAAAACAAAAACAAAAAACAAACAAACAAAAAACAAAACTACTTTCAGCTACTTTCGGCTGTTCTTTTCAGCTGTTTTGAGCTCATTTCAGCTTTTCTCCGCTAACTACATGTTTGTGCTTCTTCTAACATTTTTCTGATAATAATTTCACATTGTTATGCTTCTTCCCCTTTTTCCTGCAATTTTCAACATTTTGATTTTTCCGCTATTTAGCTGTTTTGTGTAAATTTTAACTTTTTTGGTTAATTCCACAATTTTTTGCACTAATTTCTACTTTTTTCAGCCTAATTCAGCAAACAAATATGCTCTCTCCACTCCTTTCAATTTATGTTTTTTTTCCATGCCTTTTTAGCTATATTTTAGCTGTTTGTTGTTGTTGTTGTTGTTTGTTTTTGTGTGCTAATAAAAAAAATCAGATAATTTTCATATTTTTGGGCTAATTTCGGCTTCTTTCAGCCTAATTGGACAGACATGTTATTTCTACTTTCTTCTATTAATATGAACTTGTTCTAACTTTTCAGCTATCTTTTAGCATATATTTAGCTTTTTTTGGGTTGTTTTCGGATGAATTCATGTTTTTCATGGTACCGTATTTTCCAGAATATAGGTCGCGTCTTTTTATCATTTTTGCATGCCCTGCGACCTATATTCAGGTGCGACCTATTTATGGCTTTTTATAAAATAAGCTGATTTGTAATCATTTATTAACAAAAATTAAACTGAG
>JARVJN010000883.1:18946442-18956613 GCA_031763805.1 Argolebias nigripinnis | reverse complement strand
CCTAAACTGCGCACCTGATGGCTTTCCTTTCCAACTTCAATAATTAATTGCAGTAATAATCTGTTTCTTTCCAACGCAATATCTTCAGCGATGTGGGCGCCAGCGGGTGGGGAGGGGGTGTGTTAAATGCTGTGTTATGCCACCCCCTGCTGGACAGCGCCCAGGGCGATCGCCCCGGTTGCCCATATAAGGGACCGCCTCTGCTAACGCAACACGTTTATGCCCATAAAACATTGAATTTTATCTCAAATGTCTCATACAAGGCAACAGTTTGTAATTGAATACCAAATAACTACATTCTGTAAGCTGAAAGAAAATCTGCCAAGTGGTTTATGAGCCATTTCCTAAAATATACACGCAAATAAAATTAGGCTAACACGACACGTTTATGCCCATAAAACATCAAATTTTATCTCAAATGTCTCATACAGGTCAACAGTTTGTAATTGAATACCAAATAATAACATTCTGTAAACTGAAAGAAAATCCGCAGAGTGGTTTATGAGCTATTTGCTAAAATATTCACGGAAATAAACGAGGCTAACGCGACATGTTTATGCCCATAAAATAATGTCTCATAAAGGTCAACAGTTTGTAAATGAATACCAAATAATTACTTTCTATAAGCTGAAAGAAAATCTGCCGAGTGGTTTATGAGCTATTTACTAAAATATACACGGAAATAAAACGAGGCTAAAATTGGTCTAAAAATATGGGGAAACATCCATTAACAGGTCTCAGCTCTCTATAGATCGCAGGGCATGCAAATTGGGCCAAAAACTGCGACCTATAGTCCGGAAAATATGGGACTGCAAAAATAAATACATTAAAGTCTAACCGAACCTAATAACAATTACATTGTAATAACATACAATATGGTGCAAAATGCCAGTTAGTAAAAAATTACTTGTGCGTTTTTTAATGATAGATTGGTGCACTTTGGGCTTCTGTGGAGAGGTCAAACCACCATAGAGATGAGGTGAGGAGCCTCTTCGTCGAGCGATAGCTCAGACTAGAGCAGCTGCTCAACCCCATTAAAAAGAGTCAGTTCAGGTGGTTCGGCCATCTGATTGGAATGCCTCCTTTTAGAGGATTTCCAGACACTTTCTACTCAAGACGGACTCTGGTGTATAGATCCAGAACTCGCTGGAGATATTTTGTAATACAATATTATTCTGGCCTGGGAATGCATTGAGCTCCCCCAGGAGGAGATGAAGAGGGTCACTGAGGAAAGGAATGTTTGGGTTTCCCTCCTCCACAACCTGCTCATGAATAAACAACAAAAACTGGATGGGTGGCATGCATACAGTAATAGGCTATAAATTCACAATTCCTATTTTCTGAATGGATGTGTAGAGTGTTCTTGGATAAAACTTACAGTATGTAAGTTTAATTGTGTGTTTCTCAAGGGTATCTTCTTACATATACACAGCACCCCATGTGGTTTAATAAGATTTTTTACAAAGGTCATTTTATTCTCTCCAACAAGTGCCAGCTCATCTTTGCTTCTCCCTAAAGACACAAATGTATTCTAGTCACATTGTTCCGTTTACCATAGTTAGCAGACACTTGCTGTTACCTGCTCCTTCTAAGTATCTTTATTAGTTTCCTTGAATGAAGACTGGGGCCTGGAAGGTCACAGGTGGACATGGGGGAAAAGCATTTTAGATTAAGATAGTAACACCGAGGTGAAACCCACAGAGTGGGGGGTGGGGGGGGGGAAAATACCAAGGTCTCACACCGTTACAGTGTCCCCACACTGAAGCCTTCCAGCCAACGAAGAGTGATAGGTTTGCTAAGGCAATCATACATCACTTTTCACCTGTATCAAACCAATTGGCTGGCCTTCTATAGACAGCTGCTCCCTTGCACAAAGTTCGACATATTGATGGATAATGGACAGACATAACCTCCATATGGCAGATTTGAAGAAAATTTAGCCCATCTAATCTGAACCCCCATTTATTTTCCAACATTCACCAAATGATTTGGAGAGCATGACACAAACAGTATAATCCATGCACAGACATGTGAGAAGTAGCAATCATAATCCTTCAGATGCAATCTGTTGCAGATTTGCAGCGACAATAAAGACCCCAATTCTCAAGAGGGCTATTATTCTAATTACCTCTAAATTTTTTGCAGTCCCAACTGATTTGTTGTAATGATATCTTGTGATTACAACATACTTCAAATTGGCCTAGCTGAAAAGCTTGTTTGTGACTTTTGTCACAATATGTGTGCTTCTCAAGCTGACTGTACTTTCACTACAGTAAGCATGACTTAGTTCTTTAAAATGGGTTTGAGAATTTGAAATATGTCTAATCATACTTGTAGCTCAGTGACGATCAAAAGTTAGTTTATCAGATAACTGGTATTGTAATCAAATGGTTCATATCCAAACACTTGGCTAAAGCATGTTGCTTCATTTGGGCTCTGTGGGTGTGGCTGAATTGATAGAGGTAGCAACACTTGCAATTAACCCTACAACTTTCAGCACATTTTAGTTGTCAAGTGTTGTTAAACATGGACAGGTGTGGTATTTGTCATCTCTCTCTCTGCCCAACATTTCAGAAAGACGCATAATCATCCCATGGTGTTTTTACTATTCTTGTTAGCAAGACACCTTGTTTGATGCATTCTGTTTGGGGCAGTCATAATAGACTATATGCCACGGACTCCCGTTCCAGCACTTCCGCATTCATTACTCGGGCGGCGCACTTCCGGTTAGCGGGAATGACTCGAACATAAATGAGTAAATACAATTAATAAAACATCAACATACACACCAGTAATAACTCTATACACATATAAATCTATATAAATCCATAGCGACGCCCTAATCCCCCCTCGACAGGGAAACGGAACAGCTGTATCCACTGGTTGGTGGACACAACAGAACTCACTTGTAGTGCCAGTAGCCCGCAGCTGCTTCCCGTTTCGGGTCGTTGTCATTGTCTGCTACTAGGAGCTAACGCTAACAACAACGGCAGTGGATAGGACCCGGAAGTGGCGGACGTGGGTTGTATTTTAACGGAAGTACGTCACCGCCACCCGTGGCATATAGTCTATTGATACTAATTTTTTTTTTTTTTAATTAAGTAGAACATCCATGGATCCAAGTGGCACAATCTGTCTAACCCCAGATTTGGCAGAGAGCTCATTTGAACAAATTTATACAAATATCTGTAACATAGCACCAACTTCTATACTGATCAATTTTGAGTAGAGACACTAGTGATATATTAGGTAAACCATATTAAGATGCGTTTTTAATTCATCCGATTCAATTTAACATGGTAGCTTTGGCATGCAATATTTGTTTAAGAGCATTTTGAATTTGAATTGTCAGGCTTGTGCAGTTGCACTTTAGAATTATTTTATTCCAGTTCTTGTGAAACAGCATCATATTAATTACGCATTCTTAATAAACACAGAATTTTCCAAAGGGAGTTCTGAGCCACGATTCTTCATCTAATCTTGGTTTTCATGTGTGATTATCTTTAAGTTAATTTTGGTGTTCTGTAAATAAACTTCAATTTTTTAAAGACAGTCGATCTCCCCATAGTGTACGCATGTGTTCTACAAATGTGCATTCCAACCTGGTTTAATTAGTGATCTCATTACAGGTAAGATGCTTTACAAAGACAGTTTAAAGGTGACCTGTAGCTTTTAAAAAGTCTATAACATAAGACAAACACTATACTTTGGAGTTGCAAGGATAACATTTAACATTGTAGAACCAAATCCTAAAAAAATCAATGTCCTAATTTATTGATTTTGAAAGGATTGTATGACTGCAAACTTGAAAAAAAAAAGTCCTTTTCACATCAGCAAAATTTAGTCAGCTAAAAGCACATTTGTAAAATAAAGCATGGTACAATATTTTATTTCACAACATTGCACCAGCGGACTTCCATGACATAACTCTGGATTCAATGGAAAAGCAAGTCTTCCAAAAGCATTAAAGTGTGTTGACTGGATTGTCTTTCTTGCTCATCTCTCTGCACCACACGGCACTTCAGCCAAGTATGCACAATCCAAATAAACAACACAATGTCAGATTACTGCGCCCATCAATCTCCGTTCATCCCCCAGAGTCCCGTAAGCAGATAAAAAGCTAATCAAACCCTCCACTGTGTAATTCATCACTGGCTCCTTGTGAACACTCCATCTTCTACTCCTTCCTTTGGCTCCAGGAAACACCTCTGTCTCTCAGACAAAGGATGCATCATGGGAGGACAATCTAAAACAGCTGTCTCTTTACAGCTGTCTGCGTATTCAAGATACTGAAATTAAATCTGAATAAAATCTTGAACTGTAGCAGGAATATCTCTATAACCACAACTCTTTCCTAGGGCTGCATCAATTAGAGTGCACCATAAACTGAGATGTATGGCTACGCTAAATATTGTATCTCAAAGGTGACTACTAGTCAAATATGACTAACAGCAAAGTAGCAATCTGATTATGAACTTGCTTCAGAGAAATTTGTGTTCAGAGTTTTTGTTTTAATCGTCTGCTTGACTGACACGCAAAAGTTTTGTCATCAAGCAGAAGAATGCTCAAATCTGACACTAACAAATCCTACAGCTCCTGAATGATGTGAGGTAAATGTCAGATTAGGCCTGTCACGATAACTAATTCTGCTGGGCAATTAATTATCTCAAAAATTATTGTGATAAACGATAATATTTTTGAAATTTGACAATAATTAGTAATTGTCAAATGTAAGAAGAAATGTTGATTTTTGTGTGTAATATCTTTTTTGAACACATGATGGCATTATAAGACTGTTTGAACCAAAGGATGGATAGTTATGTAGCAGCGTCTCTTTAAAAAAAATGGGAGGGAGGCCCCTTGACGTGACATGGGCTGTCTCTCATTCCTGTCTTTCGGTTCTCAAAATGGCGGCCGCTCTGTGTGGTTTGAGCTCTTTAGCATAGCATTTGTCACACAAAGCTTTTAATAAAATAAAAAAAATCAGTAAACAAGTTCTCAACTTCTTTTTGCAGAGAAGAATACTTTTAGATGAAGACACAGGCTTCAACCATTAATTTTGGAATGCTGACAAGACGGAGGTCCCCCCCACCCCAAGGTCAGCCTGTTAGCGTAGCTCGTGCTTATCTTTTCAGCTTAGCTGCTTTTAACAATCCAAAAACACGACTTTTAACGATTAAAACAGATTTATAGAGAAAAGAGAAAGGGAGGGGCCAGTGAAGAGCACTGGATTTGAGCCTAGTCATCCAGTGTGTTCTGTAGAAAGAGACGCGAAGAAACGATAAAAGCCGATAAATTATAATAATTTATTGTGCGATTAATTGATTTATTGTTTATTGTGACAGGCCTATGTCAGATTGTCTGAAAACTGAGATAAAGGTGAAGATTTAACCGTTGTCTTGCTTATTTACACAATGAACAAATTTTAGGATTTTAATGAGCAAATTTAAAAAAAATAATGTTCACTTCGTCGTTTCTTTTCAGCTCCAAATCATCCTCAAAATGATGATTTTATCCTTAGAGTTTAAATGTTTAAGGGATTGTGCTCAGTGCTTATGGGATGTGTCAAGCTAAAGAGGGATTTTTTTTCTTCTTTTTTTTACACATATGCTTTGGCTAGAACTCTATAAACAACAACATCGACGATTCTCTGCATTTAGTCCTTTAATGTAGAATTATCCTTGTTAGGATGACCTTTGCCCTATGCTATAGATTTTCATAACCCATGAAACTGTCCTAATGAAAAAAGTGCCTTACATGTCATCATAAAAACAGGATAAATTGCACATTTCTTCTGTTCGGTCTTCCTTTAGATTTGGCTGAACTCTTTGTAAAACTAGTCTAAAGCCTCTAGGGGGGAGAGAAGTGTTTCTACAATTATTGACAAATTTGCAAACCAGATACTGTATCTAGATAGGACACAGAGAACTCAGATATACAATATTTTAGAATTAAGCGGTGAAACACAAAGTATGGTCAGTGTTTATTGCGGGCTCATTGTTTCTCTATTGGTATGCTTAAGTCCTTTGTCTTATTTTGAAGCTTAAAGGATATTCAATATATTGAGCACTGTACTGTATGGTTTGCTTGTTTAATTCATTCAATAAATTGTAGAAATACTTCTAATTTCCTTCTGTAGTCGTGAGTTACAACTAATTAAATGTCCTTTAAATTACAACACATTTTAAAACTTTACTGTCTTATTTTTTATCATGTTTTAAAGAAGACCAAATGTTCTACATTTAAAAAGTGTTTAAATAGAACATTTTAAATGTAGAACATTTGGTCTTCTTTAAAACATGATAAAAAATAAGACTGTAAAGTTTTAAAATGTGTTGTAATTTAAAGGGCATATTATTTGTTGTAACTCACGACTACAGAAGGAAATTAGGCTGTTTTAAATGTAAGTGTTTAAATAGAACATAAAAAGGATCATTATTCAAAATGATTTGATGTCACGTTTTGTCATATTAGCATCTAAAACTAACACAAAAAGTTTTGGAGTTTTTCTTTAAAATAAAAAATGCCAGTTATTTAAAAAAATAGTTGACTCATTCAAGGTTTAACTGTTAATAATATAACTATTGTCATGCAATTTTTATTTTTTTTGGAAACCCATAACATTTATTAAGTGAACAATTGCTTGACTAAAAGGAATCCATTTTTGCAGTTAAGTGACGTTTACTCAGAAGTGTCAGATAAATGAAGTATACAACTTGGCACTATTTGCATAATTGCATAAACATGCTTTCTAACTTGAAAAAAATGGACAAGTATAATAAAACCTCATTAGATTGCTTAAAGGCTTCTTTTAGGAATCCTTTGAGGAAAACCCGTCCGGTCTGCATACAGAGTTTTCACTCCACGAGGAATAAGAAATCATTACTATTGATGTAGGTGCAGGGCATGCAGAGGATAAAAGGCCCAGTTCATTATAGCAGTTGCCGTTATTGAAGGTTGCCACTACAATAATGGTGCAATCCCATTACTTCAAGTGAATGAATTACGGCTTTGCCATGCATTCAAATTGATGGGGCAAAAGGTGGCCAATGCTAGTGAACCGCTCTGATTTTGTATTTACGCTTAATGAATATTCGCAGAACCATTTTGTCTGCTAACCTCAATAGACTCTGTAAAGGGGGGGGGGGGAGGAAAAATCATTTTATGGTGAATTAAAAAGAAGACAGGACATTTAATGTTTTGGCCATTGCAGAGTGCTTGCCTGATTCGATGGCATTTCATGGTGTGTTGTCTTTGTTCAATTTCCAAATCCTCGGACGTCCTCCAAAGAGCTCATCATTGGCGCGGCAAAGCTCTAGTTACGATGTCAGGACCTGCTCCTGGAAATGCAATTCATTATTGGAACAAGGTGCAGCCATCCCTTTGGTCTATTAGCGGCTTTCTGTTTTAGAATTTAATTAATTTTCAAACAGCAAAGCGTCATTTTGTTGAAGGTGTAATCCAGCCTATGTGGTTAGAGGAGGTCGCAGTTATCCACATTTACTGATTTGTCTACAAACACAGTATGAAACCATTTTATTTATGTTTGACGAGGGGAGCTTTAATAAGAAGAATGGACTTTTCTGCAATTAATCATTTTACATTTGAGGACAGTTTAATAGTAAGACTTGGGTCATTGATGGAAGTAGGAGCTTTCAGTCTAACTGTACTGCTTTTGTTTTATTTAATGGCTTATGCTCACTCCTGTTTGTCTGCACAACATGGGGAAAAAAAAGGGGGGGGGCAGCAAAAAGATAACGAGTGAAAAGTTTGTTTTTGTTCCTCCGAAGAGAAAAACTTCAAACACATGCCATGAAATTCAGCCAGCATCCATCTTTCTGTGTGACAAATGGCAATGTTGACACTTCTGTGTCCTTCGAATTCAGGTTTGAGTCTGGTATTTTTTTTGTCTGTTCGTAAAATAAAAAACTGAAAACCTTCCTAACACAATCTGTTTCCTGAAGAATGGTATAAGCATATCCCGACTAATTTACTACTCAGATTCTGATGTACACTGAAGTGACGTGAGGCTCTTTAAGGAGCCTTTTGTATGCAAATGTCTGGAACATTTGTTATTGAAACATGCAAACAGTGTTGAAAAGCAGAGAATGTTAAAAATGCATACGCAATACAACATCTGCAGGACACATGTCAAAATATGCAGCAGGAACTTGTGAAGAACTGCCTACATACTCCAGAGCTGTAGTGGTTTTATCTCAGTCACTCCAGGACTGACTCATGACAACATCTGTCAGGTCAGGACGGGATTAGACAGTTTGGGTTGCCAGTTCAACTCCTGACCCATCAACAATGAGGTGGGTTCGTTGCACCTTCTGCAGCAAATCTCTTTTTAAAGCAGTGAAACTAAATTATTTTAGGGGTATATCGAATTTGAAATATTAAACATAATATTTAATTTTAAATTTAATCCTTTGTTTAAAATTGGCTAAATTTAAGGTTAATGTAATGCATACAGTATGTTTGCTTTCTCTAGGCCCTTTTTAAAAGCAAGATGGCAGACATTTATTAATATCTTATTCTACCAAATTGTGAATCTCGTCCATTTTTTTTTAAATAGCAGCAATAAGGACGCAGATATGACAAAAATGACTCAATATAGACGATGAAATTCACATTCTTGTACAACTTATCAGAAACCAAAGAGCTGACTTGTTTTAATCGTTCAATCTAACAATCACACTCACAGAACCATCATTAAATATTGTATCATATTCGCTAAAGTCATAAATAAACGACACTGTCCTGAGTCAAATGTCTAATTGCAATACTCTTCCTCATGAACTGCGTGCCATTTCTGATCTGGTTCTGTTCAAAGCCAAACTGAAAATCTACTTATTTAAAAGGGCTTTTAATGTTTAACTTTTAGTATTTTTGTATTTAGCTTTTTTATTTATTTATCTCTTTTACCTTCTTTTATTCTGGCTGTGCTTTTAATTTGCACTGATTTATTGTGTCCTGTTTTTATTTGTTTTAACCCATAAAGCACCTTGGTCAATGCAAGGCGTTGTTGGAAGGTGCTATAGAAATAAAGGTTATTATTATTATTATTGGGAATGCAATTATGCTCACACCTACTGAGTATGTGGGTTTAATGTTCAGAAGTAATTTATTCATTCAACCTTTATTTAGTCAGGTAACTCTCATTGAGCCTCGAGGACTCATTTACAAGAGCGACCTGCTACAAACTAAAGAATGATGACAACAGCAACAGTAGAATTTCCTTAAACAATTAACAGTAGACAAACAAGAGAGAAATACTTTTTTTTACAAATTAAAACAAAGATATCAAAGTAGCAAAACATACAGATTTAACTACCAATAAAATTCGGTTTATGTTACTTTGTTCAAAGCTTGAAAGAACTGCAGAGGGACCAAAGAGCCACATGTGGCTCTAGAGTTCCAGGTTGCAGACCCCTGGACTAGCCGATTCTGGGACATCTCGCGAGTTTTTATATTTCACATTGACTAATCGCACCCCCCTCCCCACCCCCCGCTGTTCCCAACCCTAATTTTCTTCCCAGCCTGAGCTTAAATAATGTGCTAACGGGGGCGTGGGCTGGTGTCGGGCTTTTGATTGCGTCAGCAGACGCACGCGGCCAATGATCCAATTTGGATCATCACCAGCCGTGCTGACCGGCCAGAAAAAAGACGTACAAAAAAGTCCAGATGGATCACTGCCAGACACACCTGCAGTTTTCCAGCCGCTGCGTCTGCAGATGTGACGACCGTTGATAACTAAAATAACTATAATATTATAATAAGGTGCTTCACCACAGCCCACCATGCTGCCCTCAGTTCCATTCCACCCAATCCACGGTGGTGGATCAAATAAAATAAGGTGAAGAGCAGCGGGGCCGGCGGTGATGGAGTCCACAAGTTCCGCCTGTTCTTAGCCTTATTTTTTATGTGCCGCACGTTTCTTTCATTTTTGCAGCTTGATAATAGTTTTGCTTTTCCTTTGACTTATTTGCAGTACAGTATATGATAAACGGTAGGAGCATAAATATATGCCTGATGTTTCGTTGTTCTTTTATTTTGTAAATAATAAATGACAGTTTTTTGCAGATGTTCTTTTTTTTGCAAATATGATATAGCGTCTTGAGTTCCTATGACGTCATCGACTAGTCGAAGTCGACTCGACTTTTTATCA
>JARVJN010000883.1:18873531-18884346 GCA_031763805.1 Argolebias nigripinnis | reverse complement strand
CTGAGATGCAGAGTACATACCTGCGCTCTCTGATTCGCTCCAAAAGGAGAACACATCGTCTGTCAGAGGAGGTGCCGTGCCATACACGTTGGAGGAGAAATTGAGGCAGAGCGCCTCTTGTTTCTAAAGTAAAAAACTATATTTTGTCCACCCGGTGAGACGAACTCTGTCTTCCACATGATTAAACTGTGAAGCTGCACACACACAAGCATGCTTTTCAGGACCCGCCTTTCCTGTTAAGGGATTGGTCAAAACAACGCGAGCTTCAATGTGATTGGATGTAATTGCTGTCCATCAATCATAAGTTGAGGCGGACCTGCGGGCTGACGAGTTAAATTTAGATGTGCACTGAGACTGTCTGGGCAGTGCGCAGTTGCGCAGCTTAGAGGGAACATTGCTCCTAACTTGCGCTCCAGAGGGTGATGGGAGTCAAACTGCAAATACTGTACTGGTCTGTGTGGGCAGGTTTGTATATAGGACTAAATTTACGTGCAGTTAGACTGAAGAAGTTTAATGGATAAAAGACGAAACGTTTCAACAAAGAACCCGTCCAGAGGACCTGACTTAACTTTGTTAGACAAACAGAAAGTTTGTTTAGTCACTCTTACACAGTTAGATGCATTTCAAACCTTTTCTGGCCTCAGATTTCTTTTCAGTACACATTTAAGATTACTTTGGAATTAAATGCACAGCTTTTCAGAAGATAAATCTTTTTGAAAAGAAGAATTAAATTACAAGTATAAGTCAGTTTAACCAAGTATGTTATGTTTTCACTTTGCAGAGGAAATGTTACTTAAATCTCTGCAAGGATTTTTTTTATTGAATCATTAGCATTTTTGTGGGGGGTGGTGGAAAATAATTTTTCTTTAAAACTAGACATGTTTTACATAAATCTAATAGGAAAACAAAATGCAGTTTGATGAACCTGGCTCAGTCTGAAAGGACATCTAATGTCTGTAATTTATTATTTAAATAAAGATTACCGGTAATGTATTTGCAACATTTGTTGTGCTTCAAAAAGAACAAAAGATGACCAAAAACTATCAATCCGTGTAGCTAAATAACATTTTATGTGTTGAGTTAATACACTGAGCTCTAAGTGATGATGAAATGCTGTGACACCAGAGTGTTTTACATTACTGCTCCTTTCACATGAACTCCCCGTCTTTCTGTGCAACAGTGCCTCTGTATGGCAGCAATGAGTGATCCATGCCGCACTCTGACAAACACATCAGGCTTTGTCTTAAACTTCTTACCAGTAAGTAGTCAGTGCTGGGGTCGGCTGTCATGGACTCATTCTGGAACGTGTTGGCCTGAACCAACTCCTCTTCATCCCTTCTGTCTTTCTCTCCTGTGTCCTCGTCATCATCCAGCTCATCCAGGCTCTGACAGAGAGGAATGGGAGAAAACTTAATCGTTGGCAAGTAGGGTATAGAAAACATGCACCAAGAAAGTCGAACACATTAAGAAATCACAGCAAAATGATGAAATTAAGGCAAAAAAGAAAGAATCAGAAAATAAATATTTATCTTATTGTAGTTTGACCTTTTTTGAAAGCCCAAGCTCCAATTTTATGCAGGTGACCTGAAAATATGCAGGATCACTGTGTATAATTTACCGTCTTCAAGTAGAATCCTCTGGGTTTTTTTTTTAAATAAAAGGTCTGATGAAACAGACAACCAACCTTTTTATATTCAACCTATTACAAACTAGTGTAATATGTTAAACAGCTAAATGCCAATCTTTTGAGCTCAGCATGTAAAGACACTAAACCGTTTTTATATTTTTGAAAACTATTAGGATATCTTAGAATTTAAGATGAAAAATAGACGCAAACATTTATACTGAGACTGAAATCCAAGACACAATCTGATTCATTTTAAAGCATCATTTATTTTAATTTAGTAATTTGGGCTAATTTCCATGCACAGATTTTTTTTTTCTCCAACTATGCAAATGTTACATTTTTCCCCACAGGAAGTCTGAAGCATCTTTAACTGTTTAAGTTGACAGGAAAGTTGTTCCCTCAAGAACGTCAGCTTTGACTTTTGGTTTAACAAAACCAGGGTCTCTTTCTTAATCCACATAGGACATGATTATATTCGCTTCCAGGAATCCCCGAGGAGCTGCAGACTGTAACAGTTACTGCTTGCACGAGGGCTTTTCACCTCTTGGGGATGCTCAGAGGTCAGAAGGGAAGGAGGAGGGGGTGTTGATTAGGGCTGTGCCCCTAAAAACAGAAGAAATGACTTGTGTAAACACACAGAGGACAAGCACGGCTTTGACAGAGGACAGCTTCCTGGGAAAAACCATCTTCTACTAATCTTTTTTATCATCTAGACATAAAGTGAGTGAGCGATACCACAACATAACATCTGTGGGGATGTGTGAAGACACTCCTAAGACAGAGTTTGGGCAATAGTATGAATACCGTAGTTTTCGCCATACAAGTTGCACATTTTTGCATAAATTAGCATGCCTGCAAATTATACAGCAAATCAACATACAGTATTTGGTCATTTTCCCATATGTATAACCCAATTTTTGGCTAAAATCAGATGATTTCATTCATTTGGACATGGTAAATATTGAACATTACCATTTTCAGCCACTAGAGGGCACTCGAGTAATATGGCAAACCACGTCTCATTAATAGGTAAAGGTGTCTTTTAATGAGACAATTTGGGCTTGCCATACCAAGCCACCTTCATCCAGAACTCCTGGAGCAAACGACATATCAGTAGTGGAGTAACAATACATCGACTTACATTGATATATTGATTAAATGATTAATGATTCAATTATATTGCGGCAAAACTAGAACATCGATTCATATTATCTTTAAAATATGCTTTTATTTTGAAATTCCCAAGGCACGTCTGTGTCATTTCCGTGCGCGGCTGCACTTTGCGGCCGCCTCAGCAACATGGCAGACGAGGCAGAAAACACAGATAATGAAATTTACTCTCCTGCTGGATCTAAATCAACACTGTGGAAATATTTTGATTCCAGCAGAAGAACGGCTCAACAGACAAACTCATGTCGTACGTAACAGGTGCCAGTGTGAGTTAAAATACTTGGGAAATGCAACAAGTTTGACTGTTCACCTGAAGAAGAAATATGGCATTGATAGCCGTATTATGTAAGCTCAATATCTAGTTTTGTTTCTTTATAACTGAAAGGTAATCAGGGCACTTTTAAGTTAACTGGTTTAAAAAATGCACTTGAACATGAGAAATGTGGGACTATACTGAACAGATCATTTATTTTTCATTAATTAAGGTTTTTAAAGTAATAACAGAAAAAAATTGTTAAATCATATTTGAATCGTTTTTGTAAAGTTATTTACTGTATATGTAAATGAGATGAGCATTTGATATCGCAATATACTGAACTCAGACTTGTGAATCAAATAGAATCAAAATCATATTGTGACAGACTGTGATGTTGAGGAAAATCATATAGTCATGCAAACAAATCAATATAATATCGTATTGCGGTAAAGCTGGAGATTTACACCCCTACAAATCAGCTGCATTTTGCCGCGCCGCCCAGGCGAAATGCAGCTGATTTGAACATTAAAGTGCATTTATTAAATAAAAGCTCATCTGAGACACACCTTTACTAGAATGTCGAGCAGACAAATAATTGTTTTTAGGTGGTTATCTTGTTAAGTTTCAAAGAAATGCACAGCGAGTCTTCCCTCTGTGCGCTCCTGCAGCCGCAAATTGACTTTTGAAATACAGCTATTTGACCGTAAAAGTGTATTTATTAAAGAAAAGTTACCCTGAGAAACACATTTGCTACAATTTCGAGCAAAAAATTGTTTTTAAGTATTAATCTTGTTAAATTCTTGTTAAAGTCCTCCAGTGCACGCTCTCGCGACCTCCATTCGTCAGCCAATAGATTTTTGGCACAACACCGTCCCACGTTTCCGGGTTATCAGTGGTGACGCATAATAAATGGGTGAAGCAACATATTAATGTTTAGACCCACTTTATTAGACATATTTGGACTGATGTGACATACGGTGGTGCAATGTTTATGTCGGAAGGTACGGTATGCGGGTTGTGACATTGGGATCAAACTCCCAAAAGGGCCACAACACAAACCAGTCTTTCCTGGTTGACGCTGCAGGGCAAAACAAAAGATGCCTGCTCGACTGGCCCTTCAGTGGTAAAAATACCCTTACACAGTTTAAAAGGAATGCGGTCGTTTGCAAGGCCTTTCCTGCCGAACGGTTTATCAGTTGTCCTTGGGGAAAATGCAAACTTTAGCTTTTTTTCACCCATGCACTGGTCTTGAAAACCGAACTCTGCAGTTTTTCCATCCTGGATAACTTTCCACCCAGAGCCATAACCAAATATCTGAAAGATTATTAACATGGGAGACTAGAAACGTAGCAGCAAATTTTCAAGAGCTTTTACAGCTGATGCTTATTTCTCTTCTTCAGTTTTTGCTAACCTTTATGTCATTTTCTGCCACCTCATCACTACTGTGGGCACCTTCAGATGCACGAGGTAACGACATAACCATAAAAATGTGCTTTATGGGAGATTAATCCATCATTCTAGACACGCCGAAGAAAAGAAAACCTTCCATAAAACATTTTCTTTCACATCATAACCTTTGAATCCATCCTGCCAGGCATGTGCTGTGGGAAAACGATGCCTCAACATTATGTGGGAAGTTTTGAAATTACCAAAAATAATTACATTAAACAGTGGTCTGCTAGTGTCAGCACAGAGTGAACTGTGCAGTGACTAACCACTCTGCTATGAAGAAACTTCCTTGAATTGAGGAATCTGGGCCTTCAGAGTTTGTTTTGGATAGAAATGGAGCTCATATTTCTCTACAATTCTAAATTGCTTTGCATTTCTTTCTATTCCAAATAAAGGGAGACATGCAGCCTTATATGGGAACTTTCTCCTCGTGAACTTCATTGTGATTTTTCTGGCCACTTTCTGACACCGGGCAGCTGAAATAAACAGTCTGGGTGCTGAGGGATGCACATGCAAAAGTTTTGACTGCAAACATTTACTCATTCCAAAACAAAAAAAGTGTGTCAAAAGGCAAGAGATATAAGAGCTAATGTTAGCTGAAGTGTTATTTAAACCATCTGAAACCACTTTGGCCAAGCTACAACATTGGGTTTAAGTTGAACGTTTTGCAGGATGGTTTTTTAACATGCTTTATTTATTTATTTTTCTTCAAAAATGTCATTTTAAAATCTAAAATTCAGAATTTTAATAAAGTTTGGGAATTTGAATGCACCGAATGTAATTTTGTGTAATGAAAGCACTTCCTGTAAAATACTACAGCTTTCAGTCGAACTGTACGTCGATGAATTACAGGTATGTAATTTTTGACCGTGCTATTTTACGCATCATCACTTTAATTTGTAGCCGTTTCTCCACTGTGTCAAAGTTTGTACAGTTCAGCAAAGTGCAGCCAAAAGCCCATGTCAGTAAGGAGCAACACCACCTCCATACAAGTTTGAGAATAAAAGCTTGCTTCCTGTTTACAACTGAACCAAGCGTTAGGGCCTTAGAAGAACATACTTCAGTAAAACAAATCAAATGTGCCCTGATCTGCCCCCTACCTCACAACATCCACGTCTGTCAGTCGACACATGAAAAGTTGAACAAGCTACATCTGGAGCAGAGTTTTCACAGTCTGCTGGAATGTCTGTTGTGGTTGAAATCTGTCTCTGGGAAGGAAAAAACATTTTTTTTCCTGAAGCTTCAACTTTGGATGCAAAAATGCCTCCAAGCCTCTCTCTAGCCCGGCAGGATATACGTCTCAACTCCTTGCTCTGGTATTTAACTTAAACACAACTGAGGAGATGACGATGTGTCGTGCCAGAGCAGGAAACTGGATTAGGCCCGTTGCAATAAACAATAAATCAATTAATCGCATGATAAATGAAAATTATCAACCTCATTTTCATTGATCGGCTTTATCGCTTCTTCGAGTCTCTCTTTGTACTGAAGACATGGCTCAACTCCGGGGCTCTTCACTGACCCTTCCCTTCCTCTTTTCTCCTTAAAACTCGTTTTAACTGTCCAAAATCATGTTTTTGGCTGGTTAAAAGCAGCTAAGCTGAGAAGCTAAGCTAGCAGGCACACCTCGGGGGAAAAAACCTCCATCTTGTCAAAGCTCCAAAATTCACAGTTGAAACTCGTGCCTTTGTGTGAAAAGTTTTTCTCTGCAAAAAAAACAGAAGCTGAGAACTTGTTTACTGACTTTTTATTAAAAGCTTTGTGTGAAAAATGCTATGCTAAAGAGCTCAAACCACACTGAGCGTCCGCCATTGAGAATCAAAGAGAGACAGCTCATGTCATGTCAAGGGGCCTCCCTCCCATTTTTCTTAGAGATGTTGCTGCTTCCTCACTATCCATCCTTTGGCTCAAACAATCTTATACTGCCATCCAGTGGGCGAAAAAGGTACTCCATTCAAAACAAAAACATTTTTCTTGAATTTGACAATAATTACTAACTATTGTCAAATTTAAAACAATATCGTTTATCACAATGATCTCTGAGACAATAAATTGCCCGGCAAAATTTGTTATCGTGACAGGTCTAAACCCGATGAGCTACAAAAACAGCTTATAGTCTCCATTAGAAACGACATTTGAGAAAGAAGTTTTAACTCTAAATCTGACCAATTTAAAACAAACTATAAACTAAAGTATGATAAACGATTTTAATATTAGAGCATGTATTAAACGAATGAGTTAAAAAAATTAAACTGTATTCAAACAAGAAAGTTCATGCTCAGTAATCCAGGTATCAAATCTGATCATTCTCAATCAGGTCATCTGGACTCTGTATTCAAACAGTGTTAAACTTCTTGCTGTTGCTCATTATTTTTTTAGATTTATCTATTTTTTTAAGGCAAAGGACAAAAAGTCCAACCAATCATAATCAGAAGTGCTGTTCGGTAACATTTTGAGAAATGTTAAACATAAAAAAGTGAAAACTGCATCTCAACATCAATAAGCTAAATGGGGACAATTACAAAGACATCCAGGACAGACAATGGTGGAACTATAGCGATATTATATTTTATAAACAAAAACACAATGGGTTATGAAAAATGCATTTGAACACAGTTTTTAAACTAAATGCCACACATGTTTTACTACACGTCACTAAAATTAGCAGCAAATAGACCGCTATTCAAATGCAAACAGCTCTCTACTGTAACCCACCTCTAGGTGTTAAGAAATATTTCCATTTGTCATTAAATACACTGATACTTTGTCTATTTCAATTATAAATTATTTTAAGTTGCTAATTAGACACTAAATATTTGTGTATTCGTTTCACACAAACGTCACAATATTAAATATTTGATTAAGCAGTATTACAACGCCTTGGCACTGTCTTTAATTTGATTCAGAAGTGGGTGAATAATCATTTATTGCAAAAATTCATGTTCCAATAAAAACCTAATGTTCCATACATGATGTTCTGTCATCATGCCAGCAGCCCCCTCCCCTGGAGGTGTACTCATACAGATTTCATTAATCACCCGTCACTCACTACAGAAGAGACTTCATTAAGATGATCTATTAGAAAAAACAGAAACTGATTAATTACGACTGCTGGTCAGCTCAGGTAACAACACAGACGGGGACAGCGGTGTGCAGAAGTGTGACATGGATCAAAGCGAGGGCGAAACATCTCAGAGATTCACTGATTAATTTAACACTGACCGCTGCTGAGGTCAGCATCTGAGGTGCCCCAGCTTCAAGAAAGATGAGACGTTTGACAGCCTAAAAATGTGCAAGTGGATTATTTATTATTGGCAGTATTTATTTGGAAAGTGTAAAAAATATAAAAATTAAAAAAAGAGGCACCTGCTTAAAAAAATTATTGGCTAATAAGTGTTTTTATGTAATTTTGTTGCAGGCTTTATAAATGTAAATGCTTTTTTTCTGTGGTATTAAAGGTTTTTAAATTTGAATTAAAGTCTTAATATGATAAAGAATAAAATAAAAATAAAAAACCTTGTCTGCTTTAAGCATTTATGAAGGCTCTGTGTGTTTTATTCTCAGAGCAAAAAACTTCATGGTCTTTATTTAACCTGTCAAACCTTCAGAGATTAAAATCATTTTTCAAGTTCAGGCAGACGTATCAGTATAATTATTTTACAGACCGTGACACTGCAAACATTCATCAAAGAGATAAGAAAATAGAGACGACGCCGAAAGAAAGTGAAAGCTAAAGCTGCACGCTTTAAAGTTTCATGATTTTATCGTTTAGGATTCATAAAAACTGGGAAACAGAAATGATTTAAAAAATCTGAGGCTGAGGAAAGTCACAGCTGAACACCACGATTTTCAGTGACAGAGTCAAACAACATTCAAGACGTTTTCAAGAATCTGCAGTTCCTTTTTATGTGAAATAGAAAATATTTGGCTTCAACCCTAAAAATTGCATGATTCTCTACAAGTACAATATTTTAATTAAAACTAAACCAGTGGGTAAAATTATGTCCCTTTACATGGGGAGCACAACAAAAAGCTTTCAGCAAACAAACAAACAGGGGCTTCTGGTTGTGACTGTTGATCCTGAGCAGCATTAGCATTTCTCTGGATGAACCAAAGGCCTGAGGGCAAGTCCAGCTGGGCTCAACAAAACCAGCCAGAAAGCTCCGTCTGCACGAGCTTTAATGGATCTGTGGGAAACGGCTCTCCGTGTGTGACTAGAAGTTTGCCAACCCTGTTCTGTGGTCTGGTAACTTCAGCTGCGGCTTGGAGCGGGGGCAGCAGCTTCAGCTGCGGCTTGTAAAGAGTCTGAGCGGCTCTTATATATTCACGTTTGCACATTCTCGTATTACTTTGTGCGAATGGGACTTTACAATCCAACAACCACAGACCTCCGCAGACAACCACGAGGCCCCAGCTGGGCCCTCTACCCAGTCATGTGGAACTTGACAAGAAGCCTCAAAGCAGAGATCAGTGTGCTGCTGAAGTGTCTGTGTCTACATGTTTCCAGATAAGATACGACTGCTAAAATAAACACTGTACTTGTGTGACATAATTAAGCTTTTAGGCTTTGGGGCTTTATAAAATATCTGCAACTTGCTTTGGTCAAAATAAACCATGATTAGGGATTGGCTGCAGTTTAAATGGTTGATTTTCTACAAAAACTATTCAGCTATAATTACTTTGATATTTTTATTGGTAAACAAAGCTTATAACTATAAAACTGAGTAATTGGATTATTTAAATAATCTACTGTATATGGGAGGGAATATTAAAAACAAAGCCTGCTTGTGATTTTCACACATCCTCTTTAGCCACTGTACAATCAAAGAGTGGATTTATATCCCTCACTGCATTATGGTTGTATTAACCTTATAGCCAAGCCATCTTTTTTTCTCAGATTACAGCCTAAGAGAAATATAGTGGTTGACCTTGAATAACCATCCTCTCTGCTTTTAAACTGGCTCATTGCAGCCAGTCAAAAACCACAACTCTGACCATCAGCAGCAACCAGAAAAGTCTTCAAACCAAGAAACGTCTAAATGCACAACCAGGATTATGAGGCCGGAGAGTAATAGTACTTTACAAAGCTTTTATCAACACTGCTTGCACTGGATGAGCTCCACTCAGCTGAATATCAATCCAGTGACTCACTTTATAACTGAATATCCAGCAGTGTATAGCTCTTCATAAAATATGTGATAATTATCTCCATCCTTGCTCAAAATCTCTTGGTTTTAAATGAGAAAATGCTGCACATACCCAGCTTTAAGTTGTGCAGCCGATTGAGGTCAAATGTTCCAAGCTGGAATAAAAACAGCAGCATTTACAAATAAAAAACAAAACAAACCTTCACTAAGGTTCTGCAGGAGAGCATGAAGGTATTTTTTTGTTATTGTGCTCAGTTTGCTCAGAGTTAAAATGTGTAATTATTCTGGGACAACAAGCCTCTCCTGCTGTTTAAGGCATTTTAAATATCTGGTTGGTTTTTTTTTTCTCAAGTTTCTAACACATCAGTAAGGCTGCCCTAGATCTGCATGAAGGTGATACGTGGAGATACCACAGCAGCATTATAAAAACTTGATGTTTACAATGTTCTAAACTGACATAGAACTTGAGGGATAATTTGATCAGATTTATTGAATCAAATTACATTCAAGCACAATATACTAGACCCTCGCTACTTTGCGGTTCGTTTATCGCGGATTTGCTCTATCGCGATTTTTCAAAATAAGATTGGACATGACACAACTGGCTGATTGATGGATGAGCCACACGATGGGCGTGGAATTTTTATTTTAAATACATTTTCAAATATTTAGCACCTGTTGCACAATTGTGCAGCGCAGAGCAGCAGAAAAAGCTTCATCCTGCAGCTGTGTGCAGGGCTTGCTTAAAGCCTGGTTTATGGTTGACGCGTCGCATAGGGCGCGAGGGTGCGCGCGCCAAAAGTGATGCAATATCACCATCCCCTCCCCTGCGCGTAGGCCCCGCGCGTCGGTTTGGCGCGTGTCGTGCACCTCTGATTTTTTTAAACTCTGCAAGGCTAGTGCGCGCGCCGTGGGTGCTACTTTGATTGACAGGTCGGGTGGGGACCTCAACCGACAGCCTTCACACTCTTCACGCCGGAGCCTGCAGCTGTCTGCGCCGCTGTGGTCGTGAAGACGGCGTCGCGGCGCATGGAGGAATGTTTTGTGACAAAAATGTATTAAATTCTCCTTCATCTGGACTTTTTTTTGTGCCAAAAGTCACGTGATCGCTTCCTCCTCCGCTCCATGCATTAAAACCACAAGACACAATAACTGTTGTTCTATTA
>JARVJN010000883.1:18784701-18794917 GCA_031763805.1 Argolebias nigripinnis | reverse complement strand
TTCATTAAAAAAAAAAAAAAAGATTTTGGGGCTTTTTAGAATTGATTCTGAATCGCCAGGACTAAGAATTTTGATTCTTTTTTTTTTTTTTTATCGATTTTTTTCCTCCTGTACCCCTAAATAATATATCCATAACTCTGACCAAAATCATCTGCCAATTAGTTTTTTCTCAGAACAAGGCTTCGCAATTAAGTACAGGAAGAGATTTAACAGAACAGTTCCAACACTCTCAATCAGGTTACACTTCTGTTCTCAGTGTTTTCATAATGCTTTGATTATCTTGTAATCTGCCTTGTGTCATGTAACTGTACTGTGGGTGAAAGAAAAGTGACACCGGTAACTTGACACCGTATTGATTCAACAAAAAAAGTTAGCTTTTTCCCCTCGGGTTTATAAGATGGAGCGACCCATACAGCTCTTCTGATGACCAACATACTAAAGCAGACTTTATAGTCCAGTCCAAGTAAGAGTTTACAACTAGTGTCCTCAAGAACATATCATCTTCACCTCAGACTGTGTTAGGCAGGAGGAGTGATGCTAGATATTTGGAATAACATTGACAGCCCTGGTGACAACAGTTCACACTAAGGGTTTAAGTAACAGAACATAAAACGTCTCACTTCATTTTGGAGAGATCTGACCCACTCCTCTTTATAATGTTCTTGAGGATCTTATAAATAGTTTATGCACAACCTTCTTAGGATATAACCGCATGTTTCAGTTGACATCTGGACTTTGAGTGTGTTATTGCGATGCCTTTTTTCTGTTTCAGTCTATTGTAGATTTGCTGTTGTTATGGATCACTGCTGCATGATTCAAGATTTAGTCTTTGAACAGATCATCTCACATTTTAGCCCAAAAATACTTTGGTATTCAGAGGAGTTCATGGTTGATCCCATGACTGAAAGGTGCTCAAGTCTTGTGACTGTAGCCGTTTTCACACTGCACAGCCCTCCCTGGCCCAGCTTGTCCCGGGTTGCCCCTGAGCCCAGCCTGGCACGCCCCCGCTCATTTCGCATTGTGCGGAGAGCCGCCTTGAAGTGGGTGGGGAGTTCTTGTGTGCGCGCTGGGTTTTAATGAAATTCAGCTTGCGCTGAAAAGCGTAAATGCTCTGTATGGGTGCGCGCTTCGTGTTATTTACGTTCTAAAATAAGCTGATTTGTAATCATTTATTAGCAAAAACTAAACTGAGACACACTCTTACAATAATGTCAGCTAACAAGTATATTATTTTAGGTGTTTATCCTGCTAAAATTAAAGTACCGGTACATGCAGGTCTGTTCGTTGCTACTGCATGTCTGGTGCTGCATGTGTACGTTTTGTTTCATCAGATGTAGCGAAACAAATTTTTAAATCCAGCTCATTTCACTATTACATTAATTTATTAAGGAAAAGTTCAGCTCAGACACATATTTGCTATCATTTTTATCAAACAAATAATTGTTTTTAAGTGTTAATCTTCTTAAAAGCCTTGCTGTGCGCTCCTGTGGCAGACATTTGCAGCAGAGCTAAACGTAGGTGCGACCTATACACCGGTGCGACTTATCTAGGGATTTTTCCAATCTATTGGTGATAATTGGACAATGCGACCTATACACCAGAAAATACGGGTATGTAGTTTGCATCTTTGTTGGTGCCTTTCCAAATGTGTAAGTGACCCATGTAATAGGGATTAATGCAGCCCCATACCATCAGAGAGACAGGGGTTTAACTGTGCTCTGATAACAGAACAGATGTCGTCTTCTCTTTGGTACAAAATATGTAAACAGTGGTCTTCAAAAGTCATTTTAAATTTTACAAAGTTACTGTCTGACCAAAGAACAGGTTTTAACTTTGCCTCAGTCCATTTTAAATGATGGTTCAGAGAAGACTGCAGTCTTTTTGGAAGGTGTTCACTCATGGCTTCTACTTTATTCTTTTTTGCCAACTGTGTTTTTACAGACAATCATTTGTCGAACAGTTTCTGAGTCCATGCAGAGAATTCAAAATGTTTGCTGAGGAGTTATATTTTGATATTGTTCCACTCTTTTTACACACAGTTTTTATTTATTTATTTATTTTTTAAATATAAATATTTTTTTTTTTTGTTGTTTTTTGTTTTGTTTTTCAGATTAGTGAACCCCTGCCCGTCCTTACTTCTGAGAGATATACAACCTCTCTAAAACACTATTTATATTAAAAAATAATATAATTTGTTGCAAAATGCCTTTCCAGCTGTTTTCCTTTCATACACCACTTAACTTTACAGCCTTTTTTTAACTCAACATTTTCAAGATGTTTTTAACATATATACAAAGCTTACTTTTTCCATTTATTTATTTATTTATTACCTTTTTATTTAAGCATTCAATGCAATTTCAGTCCTGTGTATGTCCTGTACATATTGCAGTTCGGACAATAAAGCTGACTTTGACTTTAACTTTGATCTGATTGTTTTAGCTTTTGAGGATTTGGCTTTTAGAATAACAGATACAGTATTGAATTTTGTTCTTGTTATTTGCATAAAAACTGCTAATTATTACACCCATCCATTCATCCATCCATCATTCATCATCTTTTATCTTATCATTATCTTCTTCCTTTTCGGGTCGCGGGGGTCACTAGTGCCCATGTCCAGCCATCACTGTGCGAGAGGCGGGGTACACCCTGGACAGGCCTCCAGTCCATCTCAAGGCCACATAGAGATAAACAACCATCTACTCTCTCACTCACACCTAGTGACAAATTAGAGTTAACGATCAGTCTAACATGCATGTTTTTGGGCTGTGGGAGGAAACCGGAGTTCCTGGAGAAAACCAGCACATCCTCCACCCAGAAAGGTCCCCGGCCGGGATTTGAACCGGGGCGACCTGCTCGCTGAAAGGCGGCCTCAACTGTGCCACCTTGCTGCCTTTTTATAACATCTATGTAGGATTTGCAGGAATACATGAATAAAACAGTCTCTCTTGGTCAATGAGTAGTTTCAAAAAACGTCAAGCGTGGTGCAATTGTCACTCAAACGTAAGATCTGAAGCAGCTCTTTAATGGTAAATGGAGCTTACTTATATAGCGCTTTCCAGCCCCCTATGAGGGGCCCCAAAGCGCTTCACAGTACCAGCCATCCACCCATTCATACACACATTCATACACCGGTAGCGGTAGCCTGCCATGCAAGGCGCTGCCAGTCCTACCGGGAGCAACTCGGGGTTAAGTGTCTTGCCCAGGGACACAACGAGGTATGCAGTGACCGGGGATCGAACCCGGGACCTTCCGGTCCTGAGCCGGCTGCCCTGCCTCTACACCATCTCGGCCCCATCACTATCACATCACAGATAATCAGAATGTAGAAACTAATCAGTGCTTTATCACATTCATACACCGATGGGACATATATCGGAGGCAATGAGGGTTCAGTGTCTTGCCCAGGGACACTTGGGCATGTGACTGCCGGTAGAATCGAGCCCCCAACTCTTGCACTGGAGGACGACTGCTCTAACCTCTCAGTCACAGCCCAAAGTAAAGCATTAAAGTGAAGCGTTAACTGAACTGTGTGGCAATTACGAGAAATGTCAGAATATGTATGGTAAAAGTAGAAACAAAACAGGACAATCAGATCTGATGACACCAATCCTGCTTCTTAGAAACTTACTCTGCTATGTCTAGGTATCCACAGGAAGCTGCAGCGTGGAGTGGGATCCAGCCCTCATTGTCAGGCTGGTTGATGTTGGCTCCATGCTCTGCCAGGAACGTCACCATGTCAACGTTGTCATCTATGCATGCCTGAAAGACAAAACTCAGGGTGAGAAGAAGAATCAAAGCACTAACGTCTTGGGTGTCAGTCTGTTTATCTCGGTGCATGAATGTCACTGCACACATGCATGTGAGCTTATGTTGCCAAGTGTATCCAGAACTCCTGGGGAATTCAGGCAGCTGGAGCATTTCGAAATGCCTGCACATAGCAGGGCTGCTTGAAATACCACATCGCATAATGTTACTGATAGAGCCACAGATGTACTGTGTTTATATCCTGCTAGTTTATGAGTGTGTGTGTGTGTGTGTGGGTGGGTGGGGGGGGGGGGGGTCTGAAGTACTTCACCTAAAGGTCAGCTCTGCACATTGTGTGATAAACTACCAACACTATTTACTTGTTTATTTTCCCTGAGCAGCTGGTTAAGAATTTAAGTACTGTAAACCAATTTTTACTCTAAATACATGCTCTTGATCATATTATTCTAATTGTTAGGGTTGTGTCATTTTGTGATGGCGATATAAATAAAGTACTTTTGAAGAAATGAACCATTCACTTGGTCCAAATCAAAGTTAGACTTTAATATGGTGATACCACTGCATCACCGTACACAAAACGTTCAACTTAAGCCAACTTTAGAGCAAAGCAGATGATCATAAACTCAAGTTTAAAGTCAAGCCAAACAAGTATCGCTCCACGCTCACAATAAAATGAAAAGCATGTTTGACTTATCCTTGAATGAAATAAACTCGACCAGGAGCACAGACAGGAATCTGTCTTGTGAGGAATTCCATTCATTCATAGGTTAAGAGCTGTTCAACAAAGATCCCCATCATTTTCTTTACAAAGATGATACAACCATGATGCTAGTATTGTCTAATAATGTTGCATGATTACTTATAGCTTATAAATAAAACAAAAACATTTTGGAAACTATCAGCAAAATAACATTTATCATAAAATCCATTTTCAACTAAATGTTGGGATTCCCCCAGATTTTATTGCTGCTGTTCAACAGCGACATGAAGCAAAACCGCTAAAGTTGCACATTTCCATGTTTGTTGTCATAACCACCCTTGCATCGAGTTATTCCAAATTTTTGATATGGGAAGATGGAAGGACAAAACTAAATGATCTACCGGGATGTAAGAAAGGCCATCTACAATTTCCTGATTATAACAGCCATAATGGCATTGTAGTTACAAGAAACCAAGCTGCACCACCAGTGACAATGAAAACCAAAGTGATACTTGTTTGGGAGGTGATGAGTTCTATTTTGAGATTTTTTACACATAAAGTGGGAGGCCGTTAAAGTTCATCTACATTATGATGATTATTTTATGCAGAGTTGAGTTTCAACTTTACATTTGTCAAAACTTAAAAGGTCAGGTTACAGTAAATGCTCCACAAAAGTTGAAGGAAAAATCAACATATTTGGGGACTGCCATTGCAATGTATAGGAGCGCTGTATATTGCCTCGTGAAGGCAATGCACTGCCTCCAATAAGCGTTTCTTTATTTTTCTTTATTTATTTTTGTTCCATCACCGTTAATGCGGCCTGAACCGCAATATGTACCCCCACAAAAGTTATATCAAAACAACTGGCTCAATCTTGAGATGAGGATATTACTTTTATTGGCAATCGGAGCTACTGTATGGTGATGTATTTTGCTAACAAAGATGTAATAATTTTCCCATAGGAAATGAATGAGCGAACTCTCCTCACACAAACTGCTACTGTCAAGTCACCTGACTTAAGAGTGTAGAGGTCCCTGAAGAAAACAGAAACTCACTGTTGGATTTGTTTGAAACTCACAGAAAGTAATCATCACATGTATCTCTAGAAATTATTTATTTTTGGAGCCATTTTCATTCAAGATGGCTGTCACAGCTACCTCAGCAAACACAAAATTGACCATAACTCAGTCATTACTGGAGATATTTGGTTGTAGCAGAGAATGATTTGTTATACATTCCTAATGGAAATCAAATATCCAAGATGCTCGCCTTAGCTAAAACAGAAAAAATGTGATAACTGCCATTTTTAGAGCGATTCAGCTAAAATTTGGTATAGTGGTAGCGGAGAACAATCGGAGAACAATCCCTATCAAATGCTGAATTCGAATTTTAAAATCCAAGATGGCCACCTTAGCTAAAAAGGAAAAAAATATGATAACTCAGCTATTTTTTTTATTTTATTTTATCTTTTTAGCTATTCAGCTGTAAGTTGGTATAGTGGTCGCTGAGAGAAAACCCCAACACATAGTAATTTAAATCGGGAGCAGCTTGACAGTCCCCGTCAAAGTTTCTCCAGGAACTTTCTAGTTTATATTTTTTTGCTCATCGATTGCTTTCCATGCCATTTTGCTCCTGACCCATTTTTAAATTTGTAGCCTCCCTAAATAGACAATTTGGAGAGCATTTCAACACCTTTTAGGCCCTCCTTTTTGATCTAATGCACATTTAAAATAAAAACTTAAATGCAGTAACCCCCACCCATTAGGAAGTCTGAATTCGCAACATGTTTTAACAAATTGCATCATGATACAATGACTTCTGCAAATGTCACTCAACAAAAGACCCACCGTTTGGAGAATAGTAAAACATCTGAGCTGCAGCTGCTTTTAAATGAAGAAAAAGGGATAATGGGTATTTTGAAGCAACAAGCTCTCAAATTACAGACTTGGGTTATATGTTTCAATTTGTCGACTCAAAGTAATTAGGAGATAGATATTACATAAAAGTCAAAAGTATGAGGAGAGCAGAAGCTTCTTCTCTCTCACTGTGCCTGTGAGGGAGAAAATGACCAAGAACCCAACAGGGAGTGAAGAGCCTGCAGTGCTTAGTACACAAAATCCTTGACACCAAAAGTTTTTTTTATCATGTCAAACATGTACAGTATAAGGTGAACTGAACTGCAGTGGTCATAATGTCCTAAAATCTCAGATAAAAAAGCAACTCTCTCTGGTGTACCTGTCCTGCAGCTATCGTTTCAACTCTTTTTGAAACGAATCACTGGAATCAAGACGGTAAACACATGAAATCTGACATAATTTCAGCTTTAATATAAAACAAACCCATAAATGAACACCGTCTCCTGCTTTCCTCAGGTTGCTAGGACAACAAAAGTGTCCAGAAGAGGAACAGATACACATGAATGCACTCCGGCCTCCTGTTCAGGGCACACCACTACTGTATCTGGCTGGAATCCTTGTCCAAATTTGGGCCGTTCGCAGCACCCGAGGAGAAGAGAGTGCCTCCTAAGGGCTCACTGGGCTTATCTGACAGTTTGTGTGTATTTGTATATGATGTACATGATGTATTTTGTGATTAATGGTTGTGGTTTAGTTGAATGTGGGTGATCAGGAGGAGCAGCGCGTCTTGGGCTAAATTTGACAATCGGGGGTTTATCTGGCTTTGCTACAGGCTGTGCAACATCTACATCCGATCGTTTGTTCTTTTTAAACTCGACACTACCTTGCATTAATTTTGGGACTCACTTAAAGCGTCACATCTAAATTACCTGTCTTTATGCTTGTGAAATACATACCGAATGTGTTTTCAGTACAGCACAAGCCTGAACTTCAGCGATCACAATAACAGCGTCTGATTGGCTGTTCGGTAGAATTTGACAAATTAAATCAAGATCTAAATCAACTCATATTTCTAAGCAGAAAAGGCTTGGCCATTAACAATAATGTGGCTCTTACATTGTCTAAATGATGTTCAACTGGTAATTAAGGTAAGAAAATAAAGTGAAAGTTATCAACCTGTTCAGCATAGTGAACCTGTGATGCCAACTATACAGTAAAGTCAACAATTTTTCACTTTTACCCTTTGCATAAACATCAATCCAGGACATAAAAAGCACAGTTTCCAAGTTCTAATGGAGTTTGTATTCCAAACAAATACTGAGGCAATCTAAACAGATTCCCACTGAAAGGAACATTAGCACAATATATTATTGTATACATCCAAGCTAATACACCCACAACTGCAGAAAGCACATATACAGTACCTTTTTTTTTTCGGCATATAAGTCACATTTATTATGCGTCACCGCTGACCCGTCACGTTTATTATATATTTATTTAATGGTTAGAACAGCTTCATTTCATCTGGGTGGCACTATCCATCCATCACGACTCATGTGCCTTGCTGCCCCCTTCCTTCCTGCTCCGGCAGTGGAGGAACCATGTAGAGCTCACAGTCGGAGCCGCGATGAATGGGTGGATGGATGGATGGCTGGGTGGCATACCACCATGGAGCCTTCTCGCACCTCTAGCAGCTGCAAATGGTAATGTTTACTCTGGTTCATGTCAGAAAGAATGAACATTTCAAGCGTCAGTCAAAAATCGTTTCATGCGTATGTGAAAAAAATTGTATACAAGTCGCAGTACTTGCAAATTTATGCAACAAAATGAGACTTAAATGCTGGAAAATACGGCACTGACAGCCAAATGCCCGTCAGCTGTAATTCAACGTTTGCATTTGATTATCATCTTTGTAGGAGGATGTGAGGTACAAGTGGAAATAGTTTTTCAACTTTATGTGTTGAAATTCTTCGTCTGGTCATGCAAGTCATATTTTTAAAACCTACCCTTACAACTTCCTGCTTCAGATGGAAAACATGCCAACCCATATATGAAAAAAAAACCACCTCTAATAATTCCCCACACACATTATCTCTTCAGTCTCTTTCTTGTCTAATAATGGAAACATGGCCCTTAAGGTGTAGTGAAGCTGGCAAGCCGCCCTCTTTCCAACGTCACAGGTTCCTTCATACGCAGACTGCTCGCAGCAGCTGAAGGGCTCCAACTTAACTGATCCTGTAATGGTTGTAATTTTCTGTGGTTGACAGGTGCTGGAGTTACAGCTTGCATCAAGATAATGCTTGGTGCAGTGGCCTAAAGGACAGGAGAGGGATACTTTGGTGTTCACAATAAAAGTATAATAGAATCCTCAGGTATCACAGAATTTAAAAGCTTGCATTGCCTTGTTGCATGTGCTACATGGGTCAAGAAGTTCACTTTCTACCTTAGGACTGTACAGTGAAAAGCAGGAATGTCTAGTAGCAATAAAAAAAACTTTGTATACAGTACTTGTATTCTACATAAATTGTATATATCATGGATTTCAGAAAACTGAGTAAGAAACAGTAAAGGTGATCTGTCAATTAATTTAATTATGTGAATTATTGTGTTTAATAATCCTACGTCAAACAAGACAATATATCCGGAAATAAGGCCTGTGCTGAGCTTGCATATAAGTATTCAGACATGACGTGAGTTACTATTAAAACATCCACGTAACTATTTAAACTGGTTTAGCGAGTGTGTCTCGAACAGAAAACTCCTTGTAGGAAAGGCAATAGGACGAATAAATAACTGAAGGCCTGCACACGTTTCCTGAGCCCGGATTTGTTTCTGTTTCCTATAACTTGTCTCGTGACTCTGCTTTAATCCATCGTTTTGCATCCATCTTGAATGGCTTCAAGCATAAAAAAACCCCCAGTAAGAATGGCAAAGAAACACGTGAAACTGTCATGTGCAATGACGAGATATTTATGTTTGTAAACAATGTCCTTCTCATAGGAGGAATATTATTTAGCAGGTCGCTTTCGTAAATGAGCCTTCGAGGCTCAATGAGATTTACCTGACTAAATAAAGGTTGAATGAAAAAACAGTATACAGTATACCAGTGGTATAGTCTACATTTTTGTAGAGGATATACTGAGCTTAGAAACTAAAGTACACCAGTTAGTACAATGTAATTGTCAATTTATTTAGATTTTTAAGCATACTGAACATTTCCAAATATCTCTGATGCTTATATATGAATAAATGAACAACAAACTTTGTACAACAGTTGGCTTTGTATTAAAAACATGTTATAGAATTTATTAAACGGTGTCAAGGCAAAGTGCTTATTAAGTCCACAAAGGGCACAACATATTAAAGTAGGACACGAGACACTTATAAGGGGGTCCAACATTCAATTTATTAAAAAGGCTGCTGCTTTCTGAAAAAAGAAAGATTATTATGACCCCCCCCCCTCCCATTCTCATGCCCACCCAAGAAACACCAAGAGCCCAAAGCATTAACTTAAAGGTGGAGGTGAGCTGGCTAAGCCAAACAAAATGGTACAGCAGCGGGCCAACTCTATACAGGGCCGTCAAAGCCACTGCTGAAACCAGACTAAAGCTAAAAAAATAATGTCCATTAAAAAAGATTGTGAATACAGGACTACCAGTCCCAACAGGCCAACGTTACAAAAAATATACAAAAAGTTAACAAAAACTATCTGTGGTGGCTGATGCTGCCAGCTGCATGCCATAGCTCCACGATGAAGACAAATAAACAAGATAACAAAAAAAGGCTCTGGAATAAAACAAAGGCAACAAAAAAAACCAGTCCAATCCAGAGGAGTTCAAAAACAATGCATCTGTGAAGGGCAGCTCAAACGTCTAGGAGCGGGGGGTGGGGGGTG
>JARVJN010000883.1:18548866-18561081 GCA_031763805.1 Argolebias nigripinnis | reverse complement strand
ACTACTATTCCTACTTTGCAGTTTTTCACTTATCGTGGGTCTTCAGGGTACGGATCCCCCACGATAAACGAGGGACTACTGTATAGCAAAGGTGCGTCTCCATTTACATTTTTCTTAATAAATGCACTTTAATGGTCAGAAAAAGCTTCATTTCGCCTGCTTGTTAGATTACGAGACATAATCGGATGTTTGGCCGGGAGGCAAAATGAAGCTTTTCTGACCATCAAAGTGCATTTATTAAGGAAAATGTAAACGGAGACGCACCTTTGCTATAATCTGAAGCAAACAACTGTTTTTAGTTGTTAATCTTGTAAAATAAAAATAAAAAGTGAAACGGCGCGTCCTCTCGTGCGCCAATCGATTTTTGGCACTGCAGATTGACAAATAAGCCCAAAAGGAAGTTATTTTTCTACGTTTCTTCTTTGTGTTTTGAGACTGAACCACATGGCTGTGTTTTCGTAAAGGAAGTTTCACCAACGTGAAGCATCCATCTGTCGAGCTTTTTTCGATTACTCTGAAAGGACCCGAATCTGTGACACAACAAAATGCATTATAAAACTGAAATTTCAAAGCAAATGAATTCAGTTGCAGACCATTAAACTCAAATTGTGATGGCATAAGTTTCAGCCTATACATAACCCCGCCTCCCTACAGTTTGGTTGTGTAGTTCCTAAAAAACATGTAGTTTGACGGTTTCTCTAAGGACATTGAAAACAGACTCCTGTAACACTAGCTGCCTTTTGTAATAGGCTTGATATACTGGTGCCAAATGAGGTCATTTGGGCACATACAGGTGGTTTAGCTGTTAACAGGAGAACAAGTGGCACTTCATAAGGTCTGCAGGTCTAATCTGAATCCAATTTATTTCAGTCTTTGTGAGCGGTCCACCTTAGAGAGTAAGTGTGGTAATTGTGTTGGACG
Source organism: Argolebias nigripinnis (assembly GCA_031763805.1). Lineage (NCBI taxonomy): Eukaryota > Metazoa > Chordata > Actinopteri > Cyprinodontiformes > Rivulidae > Argolebias > Argolebias nigripinnis. The sequence goes on along the minus strand of JARVJN010000883.1, from coordinate 18,560,160 downwards.
TGAAAATGAAAATGTGGCTCTGCACTTGAAATGTTAATGTATAGCAGGAAGAGGTTACACTGGAACAGATGTGGAATGCATGTGAAATTGTCAGCATTAGACCGTTTTTTGTGTGGCATTTCAAAATAAAATATTTTGAACATTGATTAAAACCAACTAGAATGAATATTTACGGTGACCAGAGTGACATCATCAATTGAATGTTTTGAGCCAAAACTATGCAAATGTCTTTGCCTCACTCCAAACCTCGTACGAGATTCTCTCTTAATTGCAACTGCTTGCATCAGTTGATAAAAAAATAAATACAGTCAGGAGTTTTAAAGAAGATACTGTACTAGTATTCAACTCTTTGAACTTTGCAATTTTTTTCTCTCCAATTTTCTTTGCAGGAGTACTAAGCAACAGAAAATGAGGTTTTTGGAAAACAAAAGTAATAAAATGTAAACTTTGTTCTATAATTATGTTTAGGAGGATCGTGGTCATTTTGGCTTATGCATTTTTAGAGGTTAATTGTTTAATAATGAATAAAAGGGAAATATTAAAACTCCTCTTCCATTAGTTCTGAACAGGAGTTGGGACAATTACTAACAGGATTGAAGCGTTGGTATTTGTACAGTGTAAACGCTCCTCGCTGCACTAATCTGTGTACACTGCTGCTCAGCTTGTGTTTGGGTGTTTAATCCATACTGATCTGAAATGTTTGGAGAAGATTTTGGTTTCTCAGATACGCCAACAACGTGCAGGAGAAATATTAATATCTTAATTTTACTCCAGTTTTTAGACTGCAGTTTTTCAGTGTTGGTCAGTGTTTTTTTCCTTGTGAGGGAGTTTTTCCTTTCCACTGTTGCCTTCATGCTTGCTCAAGATGAGAATCTGCGATAAAGTTAAACTTGGAAGTAAAAAATAATAATAATCCACACAAACCCCACTGGAGCACTGATTTTGTAATCAGAATTAACTAGAGCTAATCTGTTGTTGAAAATCTGAGAAACTCAATCTTCTCCCAACAGTTCTCAGATGGAAACTGGTTCACCCTGAGGATAAAACATTTTAACACAATCTTATTCAGCTCTTTAGAAGGAGAAACTCTTTCATAAACCCATGATACAACACAGAAGTGTTTGCCATTCTTGTACTTCTCATACATGAGACTTTTTAGGACAGTAATGTGCACATTTTGAACCGTTTTTAAGCTTTTTGGTGTTGCACTCATTATGGACGGATGTGTCTATTATTGTTATAGTGTGACCATGTCAACTTTGACTTACGAGTACATAGGCCTGTCGCGATAAACTATAAATAATCGCATGATAAATGAAAATTATCAACCTCATTTTCATTTATCGACTATCATTTCTTTGTGTTTCTCTCTTTCTATTGAAGACACTGGATGACAAAAGGCTCGACTTCGGTGCTCTTCATGACCCCTCCCTTTTTAAAATAATTTTTTAACCATCCAAAATCATGCTTTTGGATCGCTAAAAGCAGCTAAGCTAAGAAGCTAAGCTAACAGGCTGACGGCAGGGAAAAACCTCCGTCTTGTTGAAACCTGTGCTTCCGTGTGAAATGTTCATCTTTACAAAAAGAAGCTGAGAAATTGAATGATTTTTTTTAATCAAAAACTTTGTGTGAAAAATGCTACGCTAAAGAGTTCAAATCAGCGTCTGCCATTTTGAGAACCAGAGAGACAGCCCATGTCACGTCAAGGGGCCTCCCTCCCATTTTTCTTAAAGAGACACGCTGCTTGCTCCCTCACTATCCATCCTTCAAACAGTCTTTTACTGCCATCCAGTGGTCCAAAAAAGTACTGCACTCAAAACAATTTAACCAAAATTTATTTTTAAATTTGACAAAATTAATCATTATTGTCAAATTTCAAACAATATTATCGTTTATCGCAAAAATTTCTGAGATAATTGCCCAGCAAAATTGATCGTGACAGGCCTACAAATATAACTCAAAAGTAAAATTTCTATGAAACAAAACCAAGCTGGTCACCTCCTTTTAACACATGGTTTTTATTAATGTGCTGATGCTAATATATAGATTCATATTAAACTACAAATCCGTCTCAGCTTAAAGTATAATAAACAAAACATGTCATTCCAACACCCAGTGTTTATTTTGAGAGCTAAATTATTATTATATATTATGTATAATTATTATTTTTGTAATCATTTGAACTATTTTTGGAGCCTCTCTAATGTTAAATAATTGATTCTGTAAAATGATCAAAATCTAATTGAATGTTTGACTTTCAATAAATGTATTACTGCATATGAAAACTACAGCCTGGTTTATTGTTGACACGCACAGTTAAAAATCTACATGTAAATTCATTTTCTGAAACGTTGCATTTTTGTGGACATACATTAAAGTGGAATATGAAGCTTGCTGTTTGCATAAACATCCTAGATTTGCCAAAGTGACACTCCTTTCTACCTTAATATTCAAATCAGTCAGTGTAGTTTGATGTGCTACTCTGTAAACCTGTATATTTGACAGTGTGTTACATACTGAGTACAGTTTATGGTCCCTCTTCCTCCTTTCAGCAGGAGTAGGTTCTCACCGTGGAGCTGTCCAGTCGCTGCACTGCAGACGGTCCAACTGTAGGGGGCAGTAAGAAATTATTTTTGATAGAGCCAACCAGTGAAGAAAAACTACCATACTTTCCGGACTATAAGCCTCTACTTTTTTCACACGCTTTGAACCCTGCAGCTAATTTATGGATTTTATTTTGACGGGTTAACGAGCTTCATGCCGCTAAAACATTTAGTCTTGTCAAACCCAAGCACTCACATAGCTGCCCAATACCCGTCTCTCTTAGGGGGTGGGTCCTCGTGACTCAAGGAGACTACCTGTATAAATAAAGGTTAAAAAAATCTTGACCAAGTCACAGTGGACCAATGAAACCAATTGAAGTATTTGCAGCCAATCGAAATAAGCGTGAATCGTAAATCAAATCAAATTGCGAATTTGCCAAGAGAATAAAGTGATGTTGAGAACAACAATGAAAGAGACTGAGATTGTGTGTTATGAAGTTATTCGGAGGCTGTTCAATTCTGAGACTGAAGAAGATGACTGGAGGAATGAAGATTGCGATGATGATGACCTTTCCTGGTAGGCTACTGTATTTACCGTATTTATTATTTTGTATTTAACCAGCCATTTCATAGGCACTGTTCAGAAAAGAAAAAAACATTTATTGTACGTATGTGTGTATGTAACTGGTACGTATTTAAAACTTAAATATTTATTTCTTTGTAAATAATTTACATCGTGGACACCTGCGGCTTATACACAAGTGCAGCCTATATATGTACAAAATATTTTTTTATTTTTTTATTTAGTGGACGCGGCTTATATTCAGGTGCGCTCAATAGTCCGGAAAGTACAGTATTTTAGTTCTCACAGTGTTAAGATTAGACTTTTTCATACAATAGGATAAATTTTTGCTTTGCCTGGGCTAGATGTTAGTAAATTGTGGATATCACAGAGAATAATGGAGGAACTTGGGAAGGTTGTTTTTGTGTTAAAGAAGAACACTGGCCAAAACTATCTAGGATATTTCCAGTTGTGTATAACATCCCTTACAGCATGAAGACATAACTGCTGATTGACTCTGAATCTAGTTAAATGAGCGAGTGTGCATGTTACACATTATCAACAGGTTGTCGTTAAACTGTAAATGATTGAACTTCCTGTGTGCACCTCAGGACTTATTTTCCATCGCTCACTATCCTGCCTGTTTTAGATGTGTCCCTGCTCCAACGCACCGGTTGTACACCTCCAGCTTGTCACGTTCAGCAGGAAAACGTATTAAACGTGGGATCGGGAAACACTCGACTCTGGTGTTTAAATGACAGTCTACAGAATAAAATCTAAAGCTTAAACATCCAAACCTCTGCTTTGCTTAATGAAGATTGCATGCTATCCTTAAATCAAGTTAGAACACCAGATAAGTAAACTAGGATCTGGGAATATCACCCTCTTTCGACCAGTGTTCTCCTCGGACAGAAAAGGGATCAGGATTGACACGACCCTTCAGTTTTAGTATTTGAAATATCAGAGACCTTATGATCACATACACAACAGTGTTTAGTTACTTCTAAGAGTTTACCAACAAGTATGAGTCATCATTTCTGCTTAGGTTTTAACCATATTTGCATCACAACAAAACACCTTTGGAGACGACCAGAAACCACAATATGAAGGAGAGATACAGCAGGACAGTGGTTGGCAAAGATCACGTAATGTGGAGGAAGTGCGTAAGTACAATTAGTAAGCACGCAAGCCCAAAACTTTGTGGGGGCAGAGCTGACCTTGAAACAAATCCAAATACATGTCGTCAGGACTATCATCCAGAACCTCAGAGAGGACTGCAGGACAGCCATCAGTCAGAGAGAATAAGAAACAGTCAGTAGCAGAAACCTATCTGCTGTGGACATGAGCTTTTTGGGTTAGCTGAAACTAGGGCTGAACAATTAATTGCATTTGCGATAATATCGCGATAGGATAAAACAAGATTTTCTTATCGCAAAGGCTGTGATTTGACTGGTCACGTGATCTAAGTGTGGGAGAAGTCAACATTGTGCTTTAATCAATTGCCCATTGGCGTCAGGCTCAACAGAAAATGACACATCTGAAAGTTTGGTACCAAAGAGCGGCAGCATGTCCGTTGTTTGGAATTATTTTGGCTATAAAAAAAGAAGACGCAGCGCAACGACATGTGTTGTACAGAACCTGCATTGCTGCTGTTGCTACCTCTCAAGGTAACACCACAAATCTTTATCAACACTTAAAAAAAACACCACAGAGAAAGTCATTTATAGTTGCATGGCTACAATACCAATGACCAGTGCTTCAATTTGAAGTAAGCAAAGTAGCAGCCGACAGGGATCACTGACCGAACTGTTCGAAGGCATTACTCCATATGAACACAATTCAAAACGGCACCCAGAAATAACTCAAGCAGTAATGGAGTTCGTAGTGAAAGACATGATGCCTAATATAGTGACTAAGCCTAGGTTTTTGGCTATGGTAAACACAATGGATAACCGGTACAGGATGCCCACATGCACATATTTTAGCCAAGTCGCTATCCTGGAGCTACACAATTTTTTTTGCAGAAACGGAGTTGCAGCAGAGCTGAAAACAGTGATTGATTTATTACTTGAATTTGTTGAAAAGTAATCGCATATTAAATCGCAATATTGAGGTAAAATATCGCAATTAGAACATTTTCCAAAATCGTTCAGCCCTAGTTGAAACCTAGACTTTACCACACTTTAACTGAAGTTGCACCAAGCCAAATGATAATATGCGAGTCAGTCCCTCACCCTCAGGGGGAAGCCTTCTGGAGTGACCAGATGTTGCTGTGAGACGGAACCCGGCAGGAAGAGTCTCCGCTGATCCAGGCATCATGCTGATGCCGTGGACGTCCCTGGGAGGGAACTGTCTCCGCCAGGACGGACCCCGAAAGTCCTTGTCATCACACTGATTGGGGGAGAGAAAAAAGTTGAACTGTTTACAGCTCATAACACTGATATGAGAGTGGGATACTTGAGTTTGAGAACCATTTCCAAAATGCAAGTACAGGTGGTCCCCGACGGCCTCGACTTACGACGTTCCGGACTTACGAATGCGCTTACGAACAGTTCTGTTGTACAGTAAATACAGCTCTGGTATGTTTTTTTAGACGAAAGTGTGTTAGCTAACCGTTTGTAAACAAAGTTCTGTGCATGTTTATGAACAAGTACGTACGCTTGTTCAGTCTCATGTTGATAAACGGGTGTGCGATGCAGCGTTAGCATACATTTTCCGACTTACGACCAAAAATCCGACTTACGAACGCCACGTGTAATGCAATCCGACTTACGAATTTTCGGGTTACGGATGGTGCGTAGGAACGGAACTCGTTCGTAAGTCGGGGACCACCTGTACTTAAATGAAAGGATTTTATAGTTTTGAATAATAAAAGTTCTCCTGCATGGTTCAGTTTTAGCATCACTTTGTTTGTATCGAAATATGTTTCAAAGGATAATGAGAATAAATTAAGCCCAATCACCTAAAGATACGCATGCATTTGCCCTAAAATCTATTTAAAATCCAAATAATCTTCAACATTTTACTTTTAAAGTGGTGATATTTGCCGCTCACCTCTTCCAGCCTCCTGTCAGTGCCCAGCGCCAGCAGATTGTTGTATTCTCGCTCCAGAATCTGACGTGCCTGAAGAAAGAATAACACCCAGATTACTCATTTTCACAAGTCCATCTATTTTTAGGTGCACAACAGAGGCAGCGGACACGCCGCCTTAATTAAGCTTCACATTAAAATCACCCAGTTATAAATGAGTTTCACAGGGCAACATGCCAAACAAACAGTTGGGAAATTTGCATGTTCTGACTTAGATTCCACCAGCTTTTGAGGGCTGATACAAACCCTATTTTTGGATTGAAGGTGCCATTAGACGATTTCAATGTCCATAGTTACATTTATTTAAATGCTGTTGCCACAAAGTAGTAAATGTTCCTTAATGTTTAATACTTCTCCATATTAACTGGTGCAGACCGTGCTGCGTTGGTTTTAAACGAGTTGCTTACCTTTTCTAGAGTACTGCAACATTATTATAAAATGTTCTGGTACGTCAGTGTTTATATAGGTGGAGTACCTGAGTGTTTTGGTTGGGGATCTGGAGGAGCAGCGCCAGGCTACTGTAGTCAAAGTTGTCATCCAGAGCGACCAGAGCTCCGTGCACGCCGCTCTCCAGCAGGATGTTGGCATAGTCCCTCAGGCCTATACTCTGCACCCAGCGGATAACTCGTTCATTACTCCACACCATCACATCTGCAGAGATGAGCACACACTTAATACAGTGGGGGTGGGGGTGTCCATTAGGTTTGTTATTTTTATTATTAGTATTCTTGCCTCTTATTTCATGCAGGCTCTGTTCTCTTCGTCTTTCCAGTTCCTTCCTGTCATAGTTGAGCTTCTTCAGACACATGACTCCATACTGTAAACTTGTTCTAATTTCAGAAAAACAGCCATGGAATTATTATTTTTTTTTTAAATCCCCTTTTGATAATGTTTGCCGTAATTTCCAGACTATAGGCTGCTATTTTTTTTCCACACGCTTTGAACCCCATGGCTTATAAAATGCTGCGGCTAGTCTACAGATTTTTTTTTTGACCGGCTAACGAGCTTCCTGTCACCAAAACATTTAGCCTCGTCACCCGTGCACTCACATAGCTGCCCAGTAAATGTCTCTCTTGGGGGATGGGTACTCTTGACTCAGTGAGACTGCCAGTAAAAATAAAGGTTAAAAAAATGACCAATGAAATTACAGAACAGGTAACTCCAACGTTCTCTCCTCCAAGCTCCCTCCCTGCAGGAGTCACCCCCCTCCCTTCGTTGTACGTAACAAAGTATTTGCAGCCACTCTAAATAAGTATGAATCATAAATCAAATTGTGAATTTACCTAGAGACTAAAGCGACGTTGAGAACAACAATGAGACTGAGGACGTGTGTGATGAAGTTTTTCTGAGGCTGTTCAATTCTGACACTGAAGAAGACGACTGTAGTGGTTTTGGTGCACAGGAGGAAGATGACGATCACGATCAATGACTTTTCCTAGTAGGCTACTGTATTTTTTTTTCATTCAACCTTTATTTAAACAAGTTAGTTCCATTGAGCCACGAGGACTCATTTACAAGAGAGACCTGGACCAAGAGAGACCATTTTATTTTTTAACCAGCCGTGTTACAGGCACCATTAAAAAAACAATTACTTTACATTTTTGTGTATGGTACTGTATGCATTTAATTAAAAGTTACAAAAACATATGTGTAAATATCTCATGTTATAATGTGAACACCTGCAGCTTATATCCAAGCGCGGCTTATAAATGAGGCAAACTTTTCTTTTTAAAATTTATTTAGTGGGTGCGGGTTATATTCGGGTGTGCTTTATAGTCTGGAAAATACGGTATTTAACCAGAAAAACAAAACAAAATAACTCTTAAACATACCTGTGGAAGCTGTCCACCATTTTCAGATGCACCCTCAGGTCCTTCTTGGTGAGGTGGTCCAGCATGCGGGCGTCCACCAGGCACTCCATGAAGTAGCTGCGGTACTGAGGTAGTCCGAGACTGGGCAGCCACTCGTTGCCTATCCACTCATGGTTCATGTCCCCATAAGCCAGAGTCTGAGAGGAATTGTGCACCATAAACCAAGAAGCTCTGTTTTTTCATTGAATACAAGACATTTACATGCCGACGGCAGGTCTTCAACATTACCTGTGCCCAGCTTCCCTCGTCAGAGCTAGACTTCTGTTAATATCAGGAAAAGAGGGGGAAAGGAATAAAATAAGCTTGTTTAAGGAAAAAGTAAAATGCAACAAGCAACATTTAAAAAAAATTCCAATGCACCCTGTAGTGAAACATTGATTTAAGCCTTTGTTGTAAATGGCTACCCTGTTTTTGAAGGGGCAAGCAGTGAAATTTGTACATACAAATATACCTGCCACACAATAATGCAACAATACTCATATGTATAATACAATATACAGTTCCCACCTTACTGCACATTAGATTTGCACACGTTTGCATTTGATAACCATTTTTATGATGCTAATGTGTCCCAGATGCAGCTTCAAAAAGCTGTCTCAACTGGTTATTAGTATTGACAGGAAGTTTACAGTGCAGGGGAGGGATCGACCGTTGCATGCCTTCTATCTCAGCCACCATCCACACCTGTCCTCACATTAACTCTCACAGACAGAGAAAAAAAAGGTGACAGAGGACACAAAGGGACTGACCGTTCTGGAAGGAGCTGCCAGGGTCTCCATCTCCTCATGGGTCACCCATACGTTGCCTGACGGCTACACAGGGCCGAGCCCAAGAGACGGAGCAGCAGCAGGGGTGGTAGTAGAGGTCCGGTAGGCGGGGCAAGCAGTGTTAAAGAAGAAGAGCAGCACCACTGTAAGCCAATAGTGTTATAGCATCACAGTCAATACGATGAAACCCACCAGGGGTCAAAGGAAATGAGCAAAGGACAAAAACAGTACAGCACAAAACAACGGTGACGTACAATAAAACATAAAAAAAACTATTGCCATGCACAACAAAACACAAATAATTTAATAGACATGTGACCCACATTACTCATCTCTCACCATCAATCTGCCCATAGAACAACAGGGTTTTTTTATATAGTGGAAAAAGACATTTGCAATCACATCTACAGATCTGTGTTTGTGGTATGACTGTTAAAACCCATGAAGTGGTGTGAAATGATCATTTTAATTTCCTTGTGCCTTCATGTTAAAGTAGGTGGGCTGAAAAATAACGTCTCTATACAAAATCTAAAAACTACTGGATTGGGCTGAGATCATGTGGACAAACCAATCAAATCCCTTATTACTTATTGTAGGTCAGCATACATCTCCATCTACTGTTTGTACCATAAAACCCTCAAATGTCATTTTGTATGACAAATTTAAACTCAAAGTGCTTACTTATAGATGATTGTCAGTAAAAATTTAAATAAAAACAGTACAGTTGGCTTAAATTTAACTGAATTCTACATTTGAGCAATAGATTTGGATACAAAAAGCAGTCGACGGTGAATGATCTTTAAATAAAAGGTTTGTAGTGAACTCCCATCAGTTACTTTTCATTGATGGGGATCCAGCCATGATGGTTATTATATCAAATGTTGCCTTTTATTTGCCAAATTTAGCAAATTAAACTGTTTTTCCACCTCATCAATAACTCCAAGTAAAAACAGTGGGATCAGTTGAAGTCACTATATTTATATTTACATCCGTGGCTTTGACAAAAAAAAAAATCTAACAATCACAGCCACTGAGAGAAAAGTCCAAGTTGATTTTATATCTCCAAATGGTTTTGGCTACTGTATTTTTTGCCGTACACGTCGCACCACCCTATAAGTCGCATCAGCCCAACTATGTCTAATAAAGTGGAAAAAAATTAAACGCGTCGCTTCGCCATATAAGTCGCATCTATTATGCATCACCGCTGAAAACTTGGATGCATATTTTACATGCCCTGCGACTTAAACACAGAAGCGACTTTTTTGTTTTTTTCTCCCATATTTATTAACCAATTTTTTGTATGAGATATGACCATTTTATTCATTTTGACATTGAAAATATTGAAAACTACCATTTTAAGCCACTAGATGGCACTCGAGTAGTACAGCATGCTGTTGTGTCATTAATAGGTAAAAGTGGCTATTAATGACGCAATAGGCTTGCCACAGCCTGCCACCTTCATCCATCTCGCCTAGAGCAACCATCAAATCAGCTGCATTTCGCTGCACTGCCCTAGCTAAATACAGCTGATTTGACCATTGAAGTGCATTTATTAAATAAAAGTTCAAGTGAGACACATCGTAAAGTTGAGCAAATAAATACTTGTTTTATGTGGTTATCTTGTTAAATTTTGAAGAAATGCACAGCGAGTCATCACTACATGTTCCCACTTCTGCGAATCGGCTTTGATTTGACCGTCAAAGTGCATTTATCAAGGAAAAGTTAGACTGAGACACACCTTTACTATAATTTTAAAGGTCCCCTACATCATCTTTCTACTTTGCATAAAATGTTACAAGATATATATATCTTGTATCATTCAACTATGTTCGTTTTTAATAGCAAAATGAGAAATATATTATAGTTTGCTTTAAAATAGATTTTAAATTTGGCGCCGTGTGTCGCCTCCAGAATTCCTGGTATTTCCGCATACGTCGTCTGTGACGTCAGGGCATGAGTCCGCTGGAGCCCGCCTACAGCTCTGTATTCTGGCAGTGTATTTTTTCGCGTTTTTTGTTGTTGTTTGTTTGTTTGTTTGTTTGTTGTTGTTTCTTGCTGGGTTACAGTGTGTTTCAACGGGGTAGACGTTTGGGCAACGTGCAGTTTTCACTTAATCCCAAAAATAATGAAACGTGAAGGATTTATCTCCATAGGAGATGCAGCTGCCCGCAGCCCCTCCTCTGTCTGGGTCTGCTCGGAGCGTCGTGTTCCGATCACCTTTTGTCCGGTAAAAAAAATTCTATATAAATCAATTTGTGAAACAATGTCAGAAAAATGTTAGTGTCTGTGTGTTGGAGCTGTTTTTTTTTTCCCTCCATTTTTTAGCGTCTGCTGCTGCTGTGGTTAGCTTAGCATGTAGCGTAGCCTCCACACAGTAACACTCACGATAACAAAGTGCTTGTCCGTTTGGTGCCTGAACTTTTGTTTGGCTGTGTGTTATTTTAGTTACACCTTTATTTAG
>JARVJN010000883.1:18231257-18242232 GCA_031763805.1 Argolebias nigripinnis | reverse complement strand
TTAAAAGCAAGTACTTATTTACTTTTACTTAAGTAAAAACATTAATATGGTACTTCTACTTTTACTAGAGTACATTTGTGTCTGTTTATTTGTACTTTTATTTAAGTACAGTGGTTGAGTACTTTCTCCACCACTGGTCATTTAACAACATACGTAAATGTAGCTACTAAATTTTACTCACCAGCTGTTGGGCTCCAGACAGAAGCTGGACATACGGCGGCGCGTCCCTGCTCAGAAGTCCTCATGGGCCGGCTGGCAGCTCTCAGGTTTGCTGATGGATCTGGAGGTCTGGTCTGGTCTGGTCTGGTTCTGTGTGGCTCTCTGAATCTGCAGAGTGCTGAAGTCACTGTAAAGGAATGAAATGTTTTTGATCAAATCAAAAACATTCCCTCTACGTATTTCATCAGAAGGCAATGGGGCTTCTGGCCGGGGCACTGTAGGCTTATGGGAAATGTGTTTTTTTATGAGTGGGAATACAGTATACTGTAGGCTTATTGAGAGAAAATAACAAAATGACCGAAGTATATATATATATATTTTTTTTACCTTTTACTGTATAGTATCCAGTACGGTCACAATCACGTGAATAATATTAAAATTGGCAATCATGTGTGTCATTTACACACAAAAAATTCCTTGTGTTCAATCTTACTTTGAAAAACTGTGAAAGAACGATTTTTCAAACCATTACGTTCTGTTTATATATACATTCACACACACTCTCCCATCCTTTACAGAATTGGGGTGGTATGTGTAAGCAATAGGACTTCCATCAGTACAAAAACTATTAGGGTTAGCTCCAAAGCCTACTGATCTGAGGTCAGTGCATCTTTCTGTTTGCTTTCCCTTTGAGGAGATGGACAAAGCGAGTTCAGCTCTTGGTCACAGAGCTTTTTTTTTCTTACTTTGAATCTCAGTCGGCAGATGAAAAGGCTGTGCCAGTGCCAAGCAAACATGTCGCAGCCCACTGGCTATGGAGTAGATGACAGGAAAACAAATCAAAAAGAAAGACAAGAGCACCTTCGGGGCTCAGGCTCCATCAGTGATAGCAGGAATCTTTGGCAGTGTTACTTTTATTTTCACCACTTTCTGTTTTTTTTTTTTTAGACCTTCCCAGATGGTCACTAATTCTATAGTAAAGGTGACCGCCAGGAGCACCAAGAAACAGAACAGTTTTTTTTAAAGACACAAAGATACTTTTATAGATCAGTGAAAATGATATGTCATCCCTTTAACTGTTGCTTCCATCATTCCATGTATTTTTTTTTTCCCACTGAGATCCTCCTGCTAATGGGCCTCAAAGCTATTGTGCACCTGTCATCAAAGATCTATTCAAGTGCCGGCATACTTTCAATTTGAGGCTCTGGGTTGTTTTGACAACTGAAAGTCTGAATTGGACAGAACGAAATGAAATATGGAACGCAGTGTTTATTTCACCAGAGCAAATACCCAACGGGGACTGACTGTGAGAATCCATAATCCCAACAAGAACTGTGAACAAGAATACAAAAACTACGTGTCTTGTTTGCAGATTTCACAAAGCAGAACTTTGCTGTGGTTCTCCATTTTAGTCGCTTAAGATATTTGAAACGTTAAAAACAACAACTGTTTTCACCTTTTTTCATTTTTGATGGATTTCACTTTTTTTTTCTTTCACATTTGTATGAAGGAAGATCCTTTCTATCCTTAACCATTGATGTTTTGACCATGTTTGAGTGTTTTGTGTTTATGTGAAAGTGTTTGTCTGTCTGTTAGCAAAATATGTAATACACCTCTGGACATATTTTAATGAAACCATCACTAATTAATAACTGAACATAGCATTGCAATCAATTAATTTTTTGAGTTAATCCAGTTTAAGATGGCTATAATAGAGCAACCTTAGCAAACACAAAAATGGCTATAACTCAGTCAATTTTACAATTATTGTTTAAAAATTGGTGTGGTAGTAGCACACTGTTCAAATGCTAAACGCAATCAAGACACTATCTGTTAGCAAAATATCTCACAACCCACTGGAAGGATTTTGTTGAAACTCATTGAAACTATTGGACATACATCTACAACTCATAGACTTGGAGTCAACCCAAGTCAAGATGGCCAGCATGGCATAATATTATTTTCAAAGTTTGACCAAAACAACATTAACTCTATTTCTCAAGATAAGCTGAGTCTTGGTATGAAAGGTGGAGGGTGATATGTTAAGCTTTGCATTGTTTACAGTGATTATCTGCAGCGCTCAACATCAAATAATTATTCAAACAGAACATTTCCTGCTTTCACTCCAAGCATTATGAAGTTATTCAATTTTTTAAAAGAAAAAATACATTTTGTAATCTTGCCTCTGCGCTATAGCATAAGATTGAAAAGCCATTAATGAGAACATATGCAGGCCATACCGGGAACACAGAATTTAGCCATTAGAGATTAATGAGTTTTTCAGGGGAAGCGTATGGAGGCAGATAAATGCTGGGCGGCGGGGCCAGACTGTCAGCTCGGAGACGAATCGGGCGAGAGCTGTTTTCGCCAACGCCACCACGCTTCACTGGCAATGCTCGAGTGTTTGGCTCCTTCCGATTAATTGTCAGTCATGAATTAAGTTTTTGCAGTCTTGTAACAGGACTCACCAGGACAGGGGTTTCCAGTGACATGGATGTACACAAGTATAGGAAAGGACGTGTTTGTGTCAGTTGCATTGAAATTTAACTAATAAAGTTTTGAGACACTGTACACAACAAATTAAACCATGTATTTATCCAATTTCCATTAGCTTGACTGGCATAAATTTTCCAATTCCAGCACATGAGGAAAAAAAAAGTCCAAATTAAACTTTAAGATTTCAGGACTAGGGGAAATGCATGATCCTGAATTATGAGGTTCATGAATCAGCGTTAATTTATTTTCAACCTGATTGTCTGACTAATCAATAGGTTTCCACCATTACATACCAGCATAAGCGTTAAATTGCTTTTAAAATGGACATTAAATACTCCATTAAGAACTGAAAAGCATTGCACCTGCCATCCTGGAAGCATGAAAGATAAGCCATTTCTTCTTTCATTACAATATCTCTAATGAAACTGTGATATAGCACTGGTGTTGCAAACAAAAGACAAATACAACCTACTACACTGAGTCCACAGGGAATGTAGAGGATGGTCTTGGAAAACGTTATCACTTTGCTTTTATTAGTTGAGGCAAATTCAGATCTGCAAATATGAATATTCAAACAAGCGCTTATGCTTTATTAATGAAACTGAGCGCCTTATGAAATGGAATGGACGTAATGTAATATGGCTCATTGCTGAATAAATGAGCACTTTCTATTTCATCAGGAAATAAAGACGGTGCTTCCAAAATGATTGAATTGTGATGGAAATCAAATTTATCGAGGTGCTTGTCTAATTTGCTGAATTGTTTGCAGCCATCGGGTCTGCTGACAAATCAACAGAATAAAATAAGACTTTGAATTCCTTGAAATTGCACAGTCAACTAATTTATATTAACAATGGGTTGCTTGGGATGTGGAACCGTATGATAATTTTGCCACCTACTTCTGTTCTGGTCTACATTTAAGGATTGTGTACTCTTTACTGTCACCTCTTCTAGGCTTTGATTCTATGATCCCATGGCGTTCCCAGGCCAGAGGAGAATCAAGCCTATATAATATACCTCTGGGCCATCCATCCATTATCTTCCGCTTGTTCCGAAGTTGGGTTGTGGGTGCAGCAGCTCGAGCAGGGAGGCCCAGACGTCTCTTTCCACAGCCACCTCTTCCAGCTCTTCAGGGAGGATTGCAAGATAATCCCAGGCCAACCAAGAGACGTAGTCTCTGCATTGTATCCGGGGTCTTCTCTGGAGTCTCCTCCCAGTCAAACATGCTCAAAGCACCTCCCTAAGGAGGTGTTCAGGAAGCATCCTTATCCTTGCCCGAATCACCTCAACTGGTTCCTCTTGATGTGAAGGAGCAGCATTTCTACTACGAATCACCTGGATAACTGAACTTCACACCTGATCTCCAAAGAAGAATCCCGCTACTCTTCGGAGGAAACTCATTTCAGTCGTCCATATCCAAAATCTTGTTCTTTTGGTCACTACCCAAAGTTTATGACCATGTGTGAGGGTAGGAACGTAGACCATCTAATAAATAGACAACTTCACCTTACAGTTCAGCTCCCTCTTTACCACAATGGACCGACACAGAGTCTGCAATACTTCAGATGCCACATCAATCCTTCTGTCAATATCACACTCCATTTTTGCCTCACTCCTGAACCTCCAAAATGTTTTGGTCTAAAATGCCCAGAAAACCGCCAAGAAGAGGTGTCCTGGTGGTATCCTAATCAGCTCATCTGACTCGTATCAATGCAGAGAGGAAGAGGGTCTACTCCGAGCTCCCCCTGGATGACAGAGTTCCCAATCATCCTAAAGAGAGAACTAGAGGTGAAGACTGGAATATAGATGCTCCAGTAAATCAAGAGACAGCTTAGCTTCATGTTTACCTCAACATTCTTGGCACTTGGGCGGTTCATTAAAACTGACCGAATTCAGATGTTGATTTTTA
Organism: Argolebias nigripinnis; assembly: GCA_031763805.1. Taxonomy (NCBI): domain Eukaryota; kingdom Metazoa; phylum Chordata; class Actinopteri; order Cyprinodontiformes; family Rivulidae; genus Argolebias; species Argolebias nigripinnis. Next base: position 18,237,668 of record JARVJN010000883.1, on the reverse strand, counting down.
ACTGACTCTGAGTGTGAGTGTTTCCAATATGCTGAATATTACCTACTTTTTGAGAGGACATTGTGAACCACAACTATTTTTTTCACTTTGTCTTGAAGCCATAAATCCATTATTTTTCTTACACAAACTTAATATTTGAGTTATTTTAAGTTGTAGAAAAATAACTTTTTCCTATCATTTCTTTGCATGCTCATCTGGGCTGTGTTTTCTGATGAAGAGAGGAGAACCATCGCAGTTGTGGCTGGAATGCGTCGAGTGACTTTGACGGGCTGATTTCATTTAGTTTCATCAGACTTTCACCAAAGAGAGGCCCAGTCACAGCCACTCTCCTGTCTGACTGCCAGTGGACATGCTGAAAAGGGGTATCAGAGCTCAACGGAGCTTTCGTCCACCGACAACGTTCAGACTCATGATGACAGCAGCCAGTTTCAGCCCAGTGAAAATAATGAGGGGTACTGCTAAACTTGATACAAAGATTGCATTTCACTCAAACCCCTTTTTTATTTCTGTAAGGAAACTCTGCTCATGGGAAATTGTTTGTCATCTCAAATAACCAAGCGAGGAGAAGAATGCCATTGAAGCCTAATGTAGAGGGTGCTATGGCATGAGGGGAGGGCTGAAGGGGGTTTCAAAGGGATGGTATTTATTATGCATGAGCTGAATGTGAGACAGGAACAGTGGAATAGTATAGGTATTATCAGCGGGTGGATATGAGTCATACTAATTACTGACCATATCTAAGGCTGATGCTCAAATCCCCAATAGAGCAACATGATTCTGCACTTGTGAAGCTTCAGCAGAAGCACAATGTTTCTAGGGCCAGGCTGCATGAATTTTCAAAAGATTAAGGTGAACTGCAATGATTATCAAAAAAAAAAAACCAACAACAACAACAACGAATATATCATATGGGTGTTGTGGTTAGAAAGCTGGATTCTGCAATAATACATTTGAGAAAATGGGCTAAGATTGCTCACTATTTTTCACTATACATCATGTTCTTTAATCAATACCTTTTTTTATTACACGCTTCTGCCTTCGTTTCATCTTTTGATGAGGATATTCCTTGAGCAATGGCACCTTCTTACTAACGTGTTCATTATTTTGCTGCTGGCCTTTTTGCCCACTGATTTCAACATTCTTAATCAAAGTTGCACGTTCTTTCTCTTTTACAAAACAACTTTCGGTAGAGAGAAGAAAAAAGTGTTCAATGAACTGGACTCAGTCATTTTTTAAAAACTTTTTTTTTTTAGATTTTTGAGATCAAACACCTGTGAATGAGTAGTCTCTTGAAAATTTTAGCATCAAGCCTCATCCGATCACCTTTTTATTCATTTTTTTATATTGCCTTGAAAGAAGTTCAAACTCTAAGGCAGAAAATCACATTTTCAGACTTCAGACAGGTATTTTACCTCTATGAGGGTCCCTCTGGTGTCGTTTTGACAGGCCCAGAATGTCACACTAAAGAAAATAAACATATGACATGGCATATACATAAGACATGTTTAAATGATATGGGTGGTAATTAAAGTGAAGCCTAAAGCATGATTCTAGCCAGCTATCAGGTGAAAAGGAGGAACCCAGACCAGAGGTCATTCCATTTGTTGTGGGAGTTTCAGAGAAACTGAGACATTTATTTTCTAAACACAACATCCCAGTGGCTTTCTAACTCCAACATCCATTATGGCAAAGACTGGTTCATCCCAAAGATCCAGTCCCCCTAGCACAAACAGAGTATTATTGTGTATGCTGTTCAGTGTCAGGAGGGTTGTGATCAGTCTTACATCGGGGAAACGTTTACTCATTTAAAAAACAGTTTTACTTACTTTTAACTGAGCCTCGTCATCGTCTTCCTGCACATGGGTTCAACGCGCAGAGACGTGAACATGACAGAATCCTGAGACCAAACAGAACCCAGCCGGAAGATAACTCTCTTTGAGTGTGCTGTCCGTGAGGTGAAGAAGGCCGCTCGGCGAGAGGAAAAGGAACTCATTCCATGGTACTTGCCTGGCTATCAGATTGGACTCTTTTTCTTCACCACCTCACAGAGCGGCAGCTCCTCACAACCTACCTCCTCCCCAAACACCTCCTGTTTTCCAGGGGCAGGGAGTTTCTACTGGAGGGAGGCAACCTGCTCAGACTCACCGTATGAGGAATGGGCGGCAGAACCGAGCCGTCTCTACCGAACCCAGTGCGCCGCTTTGCAGCCACAGTCAAGTCCTCGCCCATGCATTTCCCTCCGTGGAGGGGGTGGGTGGGTGGGGGATGTTGCACCTGTCGCTGGGAGGGAGGATGTTGCACGCACCAGCGCACCTGACGTAAGGGGAGAGGAACCCTGCAGCCCCAGCGATCTGTGGGACAGAATTATCGCTGCAGTGGAGATCATTTCCTTGTACACTGGGGCTGACAGCAATGGCAAATCGCCAGAGGCGTGGCAACGGTTTCAGCAGGCGTGGATGGAGAGGCACATGTTGCAGTCGCTCCTGCTAGCTCCTGCTTAGACTGGTTCACCTCGCAGCTCACCATCAGCTGCACCCGGTCCGGATCTCACACCAGCTGCACCAGGACTGGTTCTTACACCAGTTGCGCCAAGACTGGTTTCCACACCAGCGGCACCAAGACTGGTTCCTACCCCAGCTGCACCAAGACTTGTTTCTACACCAGTTGCACCAAGACTTGTTTCCACACCAGCTGCACCAAGACTGGTTTCCACACCAGCACCCTGATTGGTTTCCACGCCAGCACAGCAGCAAGTCTAGTTTCCACGTTAGCTCCCAGACTGGTTTCCACGCCAGCTCCCAGACTGGTTTCCACACCAGCTCCCAGACTGGTTTCCACGCTAGCTCCCAGACTAGTTCCCACGTCAGCTCCCAGACTGGTTTCCACGCCAGCTCCCAGACTGGTTTCCATGCCAGCGTCCCAACTGGCTTCCACGCCAGCACCTAGGCTGGGTATTGCTCTGCCGACACCTCAACGTCCACGGGGTCTTTGCTCTGCCGACGCCTCAGAGTCCACAAAGGGTCCTCACTCAGCCGATACTTCAACGTCAACGGGGGTCCTCGTTCAGTTGACGTCTCAACAGGGATCTTTGCTCGAGAGGTCCTCGTTCCCGAGGTCCTCGTTCCACCAGAGGTCTTCGCTTTGGGGGGTCCTCGCTCAGCCGACGCTCCGACGGGGGTCTTCGCTCCAGAGGTCCTTTCTCCTGAAGTCCTCATTCAACCGGAGGTCTTCGCTTTGGGAGGTCCTCGTTCAGCTGATGCTCTGACGGGGGTCTTCGCCCCATCAGTGGTCCTCACTTCTCCAGGGGTCCTCGCTTCATCAGACGTCCTCACTTCATCAAAGGTCCTCGCCTCATCAGAGGTCCTCGCTTCTCCAGGAGTCCTCGCTTCATCAGAGGTCCTCGCTTCATCAGAGGTCCTTGCGTCTCCAGAGGTCCTTGCGTCTCCAGAGGTTCTCGCTTCAACAAGGGTCCTCACTTCTTCGGGGTCCTCGCTCCTACAGAGGTCCTCGCTTCTACTGAGGTCCTCACGTCTGAAGAGTTATTTGCATCTCCAGAGGTCCTCGCTTTATCAGAGGTCTTCGCTTCATCAGAGGTCCTCGCCTCATCAGAGGTCCTTGCTTCTCTAGGGGTCCTCACTCTAATGGAGGTCCTCGCTTCTCCAGGGGTCTTCGCTTCATCAAAGGTCCTTGCTTCATCAGAGGTCCTCACATTTCAAAAGGTCCTCGCGTCTTCAGAGGTCCTCACGTCTCCAGAGGTCCTCACTTCAACAGGGGTCCTCGCTTCTTCAGGGGTCCTTGCTCCTACAGAGGTCCTCGCTTCTACTTAGGTCCTCGCATCTCCAGAGGTCCTCGCATCTCCAGAGGTCCTCGCATCTCCAGAGGTCCTTGTTTCATCAGAGGTCCTCACTTCATCAGAGGTCCTCACTTCTCCAGGGGTCCTAGCTTCATCAGAGGTCCTAGCTTCATCAGAGGTCCTAGCTTCATCAGAGGTCCTCGCATCTCCAGAGGTCCTCGCATCTCCAGAGGTCCTTGCGTCTCCAGAGGTCCTTGCGTCTCCAGAGGCCCTTGCTTCAACAGAGGTCCTCACGTCAACAAAGGTCCTCACTTCTACTGAGGTTTGGAACAAGCAGACACTGCTTGCTTTTTTATGTCTGCTTTCAAAAGTTATGCTGGTACTTCTCAACGGCGAATCAGAACAGCAAATTTTTTTGGTCTCTCTGCCGGGCCGAGCCCAAGGTCAAATCCTTCACGCCAGTGAGTTCCAGACGCCGCAGGTAGCCTGCAATTCTTAGAAATCATGTCCAGCTCATGGCTTAGCTCACAAAGCATCTGGGTCTGGGTGCTCAAAGCATGGCACATTCCTTCACACATGGCAAGCAGCGTCAAAATTGCCAGATCTGCTGCCAACATCTTCCAGATTTCTCAATAAGCCAAAAACCCACAGATTCCAAAAAGCAGAAATCCTGCTATCACAAATCCAATTATGCATGTCTTCTATGTCCTCAACAGACAATACAGACGGACACACCATCTTCCACTAGCCCCAGGAATCCATGGTATATCCCAAAGCAAATGTCCCTTTAGGGCATGAGTGCTCTCCTTCACCCATGTCTTCTTGTTGAGAACATGTTATCAGTTGCGTTGAGAGACCAGCTGACCAAATCCAGGATTTACAATTCAAAAGATATGTAAAAAGAGGCCCTGGAAAAGATTCACAGGACAAGAGGGGAAAAAAGCAGAAGGGAGACAAGCAAGTGCAGTGACCGTCTTTGTCGAGAGCAAGCAGGAAGTGATTCTTTTAAATGGTAAATGGACTTTACTTGTATAGCGCCTTTCTATCTGATCAAGATACTCCAACAAACCATTCTAAAGAGACCAATCAGTGCTCTATCACATTAATACACTGATGGGACATGCATCTGACGCAATGAGGGGTTCAGTTTCTTGCCCACGGACACTTCGGCATGTGACTGCTGGTGGATTCGAACCCCCAACTTTTGCATTGGAAGACAACTGATCCCCATGTGAACAGCTAGTTTTGTATGTCCACAACAAACTGGATGATCCACGATGTGAAGGTGCTCTTTATAGACTGTTTGTTGTGCCTCCTCAGACTGACAAAGTGTTTTGGATAAAATACTAAATGTTTAACATGTTTTAAATTTTTTATGCATGTTTTTATCCATTTAAACTAGTCTGGACCTGACTTAACATTGTTAGAAGCCTAAAAAGCTTTTGATCGTTGTGTGGCTAACTTTGTTTTATGCATATTATGTTATCGGTGGTGTCTTGAAGTGATCAATATTTTTTACTCACCTATACAGTTTTAAATGTCAAGTCCAATTTTTTACTATTGACTTCAGAATTTATGTGAGCGATGTAAGATAAATTGTTATAACAATGAAAATGATCAATTTTACCACATTTTTGAACACACAAAAAAAAGATAAATTTGAAAACAATAATAGTCATGTTGTGAGGACTCTGAATAACACCTAAAGAGCAGCCTCTGTCGATATGGGTTCTCTGATACCAAAAAAGGTGTGTTTTTACTTACTAAGAGGGGTTTTAATCTAGTACATAATTAAACCATCTCAGGCTCACAGTCAATAACCTGAGCCTAGAAAGACAGCCATATAAATCCATATGCAAGGCCATTTCTTTTTGTGTGGACTTCAGAGAGTTGAGAAAGGCAGTCTGACATCACTATACAAGCCTTTGTGGACAGAACTAATGGCACACATTATTGATTGTGTGTGCAGTAATCTGTCAATCAAGCCTTTCACAGCTGTGGAAAAGTGCTCTACAGGGTCATCTCCAGCCATCTGGCTTTCCAAACACACAGAGTGTATCCTGTACTTATTACCACTCTCAAAACGATCCGTGGTGAGGAACATGAGTGGAGAACAAGACAAGGACAGAAAGACAGTGACGTAAGACTCGCTGTCAAATAGTTTAATATATGGGACTCATATTTTTTATATTTAAAGTCACACTTTGGTATGCTAGTGTTTGCCTTTGTATCCAAGTGTCACTGATTTTAATTACAAGCTTTAAGAGCTACATATACAATGTAGCACCTCAGTTGTGTCATTGTAAAAGTTAAGGCTGGTTTATACTTCTTGTCACGTCTTTTACCCCCTGTTGAGTGAAAAAAGGTTGCGCAACTTCCGTCTGCACTCCCGCTGCGATCCCCCGGTGACAGCTGTCTTGTACATGGCCCCCTGTCAGATTTCTCAAACGTGGAGTTTGCGGCTCGGAGCGTGTGATTGGTTCAAAGTTTGTGGGCGTTTTTTGTTTGCGCTTTTCAGCGCGAGCTGAATTTCATTAAAATATTCAAGATTCAAGATTCAAGAAGTTTTTATTAACATTGCACCAGTTCTCACTAATACAACGTGATTATGTGTGCAC
>JARVJN010000883.1:18127065-18141947 GCA_031763805.1 Argolebias nigripinnis | reverse complement strand
GGACACATAAAACATCTACCTTCCTTCTCTGCATCATGTCAGCCAGCTCTCTACCTTTGCCTGTCATTGTCCCCACAGTTAAAGTTGCAACCATCCTACATTCTTCACTTTCCTCCTCTCCCTTTGTCTCCTGACACGTTTCCCTCCTCCGGGTCTTCGACTAACAGTACAATTTCTGTCAGAACTCCGTTTGTTAACAGCACAGATGGTGGTCGTTGTTAACCTGAGCCTCGACCGATCCGGTATGGTGTCACTTAGATGAATTCACATATTAGTTTTGGCAAAAGTGTTTTACATGCCCTTTCTGACACAACCCTCACCATTTATCTCGACTTGGAACTGGCATAAGAGATACAATGGCATGTGCTCCTTATTAGCTGGTAAACTATTTTAAAATATCGATTTAAAAAATATTCAAAACCAACATCACTAAGGGAATATTTAAAAACAGGAAGTGAGTTGGCTTGTTCCACAGTTTAAGGGCACCAACTGAAAATGTTTGGTCACCTCTTAACGGTAAAATACATTAACTATCACAACGGAAATTCAAATGGCTTTTAAAATATATATTCACAAGCTATTTGCAGTTTATTAACCTTAAACAAACTAAAACAGTAATTTGTATAAGAGTTAATCATGTCTCCTAAATGTGAAAAAGACAACGTCACTGCGTTTGACTTTGGACAGATCTGAGCAACAGCTCGACTACCACTGTTTCACAAGCAAACAGCAGCTGTGTCATGCAACGTGCAAATGCAGCAGAAAGCACTCCACCCCGCTATTCCAGTTGATCTCATGCAGAGTAGACAGAACAGTGTGAGAGTGCATCCTTTTTCCTCCATGTCTCGCTCTCCAGGGAGCAGAATGTGCTGATGCCAAACAGCGGGGGATGAGAAGATAGAAAATTACAAATTACAAAGTAAAACAAGGAATCAAATGAGAATACAGTGGCAATTTCTATGGTGGGAGTGTTTTTTGCATCTAAATATTTACTCCCTCCGAACGGTGGGAAGTGATAAGGAGAAAATTCTAAAATGATTTCTTGTATATGACTTAAGAATCCTAAAGGTTGAGGCTACATGGAAATCTCATTGACTAAACATAAGTCATATACGTAAATAATAAGGTTTATTAAACAGCACCCTGAACATGAGCCTGTAGTGAGCAGACTGGTATAAATACAGTGGCATAATGACCCTGCTATGGTGGCAAACCTCAGCCGGAACATGGATGGTGTTTGAAGGTCTTAATGAACTCTTCAGCGGCATTTTAAGAACACATTAGGAAAAGGAAATAATTTTTCCACAAATTAATCCTTCATGTGTTTTATTCGACACATTTCTCTTGAAAATAATATTTGCCCAAACAACATAAGAAAATCCTTCAAGACTGGAAAAAGCACCCCAAAAAAACAAAAACTTGTAAGCAGCACACATGCAGGCAGCCAAGCTCAGAGTTCAGCAAACAACAAGCCATGGACTAGCTGGGTAAACTGCTACTGGTTGTTTTCCGTTTCTGTTTATTAGAGCAGAGAGGTCCTAAAGCAGAAACAAAAGACATGCACTGTCAGGGCGGCCAGGTGTCACGCCATTCTGGCTAGAAGCTGATAAAATGGTTGTATAATACACCAGCCTGCCAAATCAATCCTCAGGATAGAGCAGCAGGAGGTCACGGCACTAAACCTGAATTCTGGCAAACTGGCTGATAACTTAAATGGTTATTATGATGTGAGACAAAGCATTTGTTTTCTTCACGGAGACAATTGGATTGTGTTCATTTTCACAATCACCACCTCTGGCGGTGAATATTTTGTGTCCTAACTATGTTTTCTTTTTTTATTTCAGATGCAAAGAAGCAAAAGAAGGAAGGGAAGAAGCGTCCGCAAATGAACTGATGAGGATTTTCGGAACCTGAAAAATGGAAGACGACTTGTGGAAAGACGTCCTCTGCCTTATTTCAATGCAGTTCCTGTTTATATGTCCTGTAGCTTGACAGTAGGGGCCTCTGTAGCTTTGACAAAACCAGTGGAAAAGAGCCTTTTATTAGTGACAATGTGTTTTATTTTTTCCTTTTTGTTTTTAGCAAATGATAAAAAAAAAACAACTTGTACTTTGCCTTAGGAGACATAATTTCCAATGGTAGGGATGGATAATGAGAAGATTTGTTTACTAGTTTTCTCACTTAATTATGTTATCTCTTGGATTATTTTCTTAAGTACAAATTGCATCAGATTGGTTTACAGTATAAAGAGCCCAGCTCTTATTTAGACACACAAAAACCCCTTTTAGGCCTGTGCCCTGGCTTAATGAAGCAGTTTGTTAAAAGTAAAGCTTCAAACATACCCACTTAATTAAATTGAAGAAAGAAAATTATGTATTTGCAATCTTTAAGTGGCCTAATTTACAGTGATAAACACAGGGAAAATGCTTGTTCTGTAAAATCTCCTACTGCTCTGCTGTACCTCAATTTACAACCACACATTGTTAACCTTTCTTCTCTTAACGTATTCTTGTCGTACTCAAGAATAAAAAAAAAACATCTGGTATTCTTGGTGTTTTTGCAAAACAAAACAAAAAATCAATAAAATGTTGAAAAAAGGATTTGAGCTTCACCTTTTAATGTCTTCAGTCAAGCCTATCTAATAAATGTCTACTTTCCTTGATCTGTCTTTGTTGAGAAATGATCGAGTCATAGCCATTTTGGTTAATGTCAATTTTATTTATATACAACCTAATCACAACAAAGTTATCTCAAGGCACTGTACAGAAACATTCACATAAAAAAGCTAATTAGTAATATTTAAGGAAGCCAGCAGACTTGGAGTAAGTAATGAAATTCAGCTGTTTGGAGTCGCCATGAGAGAATGTACTAGCGAGACTGTTGGCGAACACGGAAATTCAAAAGTTCAGTCTCACCCAAAAGGAACGTTATCTGAATTCAGACCTAGCCTCGGAAGGTGGACTATCTCAAATTTCTCCTTGGATGTTATGGAAACAAAGATGATCGGTCCCCCTCCCTTCCCAACAGTCATGGACCTGTGACAAGAGTCCAACCGAGTTGGCTGATAATCAAACACCTCTTATCAGGACTATGGCTGGGGGTGTGGACTGTACTGTGCTACGACCTTCCCTCAAAACTAAATGCCTCCACTGGCATTCCTCGCCTCCCAGGAGCAGCAACCTAGGACATGTGAAGGTGCCAAGGGCTGCGCCGCTCACCTGGTAGCCGTGCTGGGACCCCCACCCCCTACCTACTCCACACACATGTATTATGTCTATTTATGTTGCTTTTCTGTGGTAGATTTTTTAATACCTCAAACAGTGCCTTGTCTAGGACGCGGTGTGAGATCTTTTCTTTTTATACCTCTCTCATCTCCTTTATGATTTTTTTCTTCCCTTTTTTCTTTCTTTCTTATCTAAGCCACAGGGGCAGCACATATTTCAAGCTTCAGCCCCCTGCACACTTCTGTCCATCTTTAGGGCGGCTGTATGGAAAGTAATTTTATTGTACTTAACTGTGCAAGGATAATAAAAGCATTCTGGTTCTGACTCGTTGAATCTTCACTTCATCACAGTCTCTCATCCTGAGCAAGCACAAAGGCAACAGTGGGAAGGAAAAACTCCCTTTTAAAATGAAGAAACATCCAGCAGAACTAGGCTTAGGACAAGCGGCCATCTGCTTCGACCAGCTGGGCTTGAAAGGACGGGGAAGAAGAGACAAACAAACCGAATGGCAGGTCCAGATGTAGGTTAAACCTTGAAAGGTTGTTGAAACCTTGTGCAAATTCTCATACTGTTTGCAGCACCTTGCGAATGACTGTCAGCTACTACCACGTCCACATTTAGCACAGTGTCTGTAAAATTGCACACAAACACATACTTGTGTTTGTTTGTTTGTTTGTTTGTTTGTTAGCAAAGTATCCCATGAACCACTGTACAGATTTTAATACAATTATTAGAAAATATGTATTGGATAACTGCCTCACTTTTGGAACAAACCACATTCAAGATGGCTGCCACAACCAATAATTAGGCTACATACAAAAATGGCTATGCTTCAACCTTTATCCACCATCTCGTTTAGCAAAGATCAATACAGAAAAAAAAGTATAAGAAAAACATCACATGTATTTTACTAGAGTTTTATTTGAAGAGGTTATGGTACAATGTAACCGCTTGATTCAGTTCATTTTACAGTGTAATAGCTAGCCAATTATTAAAAACACTCAGATTTATTGTTCAGAAACAAATCATCAAGAATGCATCAAAACTAAAATCAGTACCAATGTTACTGTACAGGAAGGATCTCTGTGTGGGGGAGGGGAATCAACCAGGGACTGTTCAGGGAGGGGACATTCAGATAGTATCTAATGTGTGTATGTACATTTTAAATGTACCACATCTGAGTTATATATTTTATTCTCATATAGATATATACAGTATAGATATATACAAATCAAACAACATACTGTATTTGTTTCCTATTGCAATAAAAGCCACATGCCACAGTGAGTGAATACACAACAAACACCTAAATACGTAGGAAAAATGGCAAATTAACAGTTGAATGTACGTTTAACACTTGCAGCAGGCTACCATTAAAAAAATGCTCTTCATTTGTTTTTTTGTTTTTTTTTAATCCAGGTTTTGTTTTGTGACCCCTGATGTTCAGATCAGATCACAACTCCTCAACACACTGACAAGAACAGACTCACCCCCAGGACAGTGAAGTTACAAAAAAAGTAAAAACGTATATATTGTGTTGGTAGAGTGAAGCAGTGTCTTCTTCCCAGGGTCAGGGTGAAGCCTCATAAATTTACAGGTGAAATCAAAATGAAAGCTCTTGCCTCTGGACTTTTGGACCACACTGAAACTAGTTTTAGTTTTTGTCGTCCTCCTGGGTCTTTATCCTTTTTTCCCCCTCTCTGGCTGCAGAAGTCATCCTTCAAATCCCCTGGACTTTTGTTCCAGTGTTGGCTAGGTAAAAAAAAAAAAGTGAGGAGCTAGTCTGATTTAGCAAGGCAAGAATCCATTTCTTAGCAAATCATAAAGTCCAGAAACACACACATATAGTTATACTTTCTCTTTTTAAGGTGATATTCTCTTCAAAACGTATTCATAATCTATTATATATGTAATAAAAAAAACTCAAAAAAGACTTTGGCTGTACACTGATCATATTATACTTTGCAATAGGTTATGTACAATGATAATTGACACCGATTTACAAAATGTGATAGCAAATGTACAATATCATATATCTACATGTATTTCAGTGGCACAGATATCTGTGTCTGAGTGAGTCTTTGGAAGCTTTTTACTATTAAAAGACTGTTTCAAAGAGGAAGGCTTGATGACAGAAAAAAATATGCAATTACATACATTTGCAAATGTGCTCTATGCTTAGAGTTCCCTTTAAGGAAGAAAAAAAAAAGAGAACACAATACGTACAAGCAAAGTGCATTGCACACCCACCCACAGACATTAAAATTATTGACAGCACTGATGACAAACAAGGTTTGCAAAGCACTTTTTTTCCACCTGACAAATGTGAATACACACAGAAACGCACATTGGATGAAAAATGACCCAAAATGGCCCCACTGCGCCATCATGACTGTAACTGAAATTTCTCACAGCTGTGACAGTTTACACGATACACCATTTTAAAAGCCTTGTGATGACTATTGTTGAGAGTTCAGTCTGAACTTTTCATTTCCACCGCAATTTGGCAATCTTAAAATTGTAACTGTTGGAGCTCAGCGCTGTAAAACAACCAAACAAAAGAAAGACAGAGAACCTATTTTTGGAAGACCAGATAGGCTAATACGCATCACATTTCATACCAGCCATTCTGAACATACAAGAATTATAGGATAAAGGAGCAATTTGTTTCTTTCACTCGAGTATAAGGCACTTAAAATTGCTCCGTACAATCCAGCGATATAGATCCACTGTTTAAAAACGTTCTCCCAACGTGGAGAAAGTGCTGCTTAGGTTTCAGGTAAAACTATCCTCAGCAACTCAGAGATAAACAAGCCAGAGAAAACTTCAACTCAAAAGTCATCTCTGACAAACCTATCCTATGTTCTCCATAAAAGGAGAAGTGTAGCCCTTTGACACAAGCCGTACTAACAGGAGCCCAGCTAGCTCTGACGGCACATTATGATCTGATGATTACCACGGTGACTATGTTTACTTTAGTTCCATTAGACAGACGAGCATCATGGGAGTTTTTTGAAGGGAGTCATATAAAATGTTATGGTCGTGGCCGTATAACCACGAAGCGGGAAATAATGGTTTCTGTTTGCACAAAAATGAGACGCCATAAAACGAGTGGAAGGTATGGTAAACAGTGCTGTGCCGTCGTGTGTATACACCAGGCAGCAGGTTTTGTGTGGGACACTGAAATTCTTGGCTGACCCGCCCAAAGCGGCAATAGTTTCTCCAAACATGGTTCATTTTCTTTGTGATCCTCTGGCTTTAGTCTTGTCTGTAACAGACGCCATTCGTTAACCAGTGTCTCATCCTTCTCAGCCTTTCCTAGCAATCATATCTACAAAGGCATGCTCATCTCTTTTCATATGCACAAAGCATACCTTGGCTTTCTCCCAGTTTAGCTGTAGTCTTTCACTGCCACCAATAACCCTGTCTTGTTCTGTCAGGGGCCTACATTCGACCAAATCATTTCCAGACAATCCCTGATACAGACGGCTTCTTTGTTCTTACTCTTGCGGCTAAAATGGCTTACAAGAACTTTTGATTCCTGTATTAGATGCCTCTATTCTTTTTAGCTGCACCTCACCCTTTTTTCCACCCTTCCAGGAGGTGATAAACTGCCATCACCTTCCATCAGACACCCAGGCAGCTGCTCAAACTGACCCTTGGACCACCGCTTGAGCTGCGATCCACTCACTCTCCTGCTGGTATCCATCAAACAACAGCTTGGCAGAGATTAATCAGATGTTTTGGAAAGCTTTTTGCTCTCTTCTGACATGTGAGACAAATGTCAGACAGACACGGCTCCACTCTTCAATGTGATGGATGTCTAAATGTTGAACTCAAATGGATACCTAACCTCTGGCTGAAAGTTTGTGCTTTTATTTTAAACCCCATTTTAAAGAGACATATTGCATTTACACTGCACTGTACCATAAAAAAACATAACTAAAAAAACATTCTGTGTATTCTAATAAGCTGTATTACAGTAATTTTCGACTAAAACTATTTACCTTTTTACTAAATGGGGTGTCTCATGGGGATGCAACTAAAAATGTTTTCAGCATCTCAGTCAATCTATTATTTATATTTCTCTAAAGGTCTATTCATCCATTATCTTTACCCGCTTCTTAGTTTTCGGGTCATGGGAGTCAAGGGTGCCCACATCCATCAGTCACTGTGTGACAGAGGACACCCTGGACAAGACTCCAGTCCATCACAGGGACACAAACGAGACAAACAACCATTCACTCTCTCTCTCTCACACCTGGGGACAGTTTAAGAGATATCAATCAGCCCAACATGCATGTTTTTGATCAGTGGGAGGAAAACAGAGTAAACTATGAAAACCTATGCATGCACAGAGAGAACGTCCAAATGCCACCCTGAATGGCCCCTGCAGGATTTGAACCATTAACCTTCTCAAGTAGAGGCAACACCTCTACCAACTGTGCAACCATGTCTCAAGTTTATTAGCAAAGTATATGAATATTTGGGAATTTAATTTTTAGCAGATGAAGGTAAACGATAAAACTTTTGACAAGAATCTAGAAAGTGAAACTCGGACTGTGATTTCTTAGGTGTGAGTGAGAGAGTGAATGGCTGTTTGTCTCGTGTGTCTCTGTCCCTGTTATGGACTGGAGACCTGTCCAGGTTTTCCTCCACCTCTCGCACAGTGATGGCTGGATATGGGCATCAGTGACCCCCGCAACCCAAAATAGAAACGGGTAAATATGATGGATGAATGGAATTTGGCTATCAAATATTTCTGAGTTATTAGCATCAGAAAGCCATTACATCCTTACATTGCTTATACTGAAAGTGTGTTTTTTGGTGTGCTTTTGGTTTAGCACTTATTTCCTTCACGAACCAGGTCCTTGTCTGGTATTCACCACACCTGCTCTATATCCGTTAATGTCTCCCTCAGTTTATATCGCTCCAGAATTAAACTGAGCCTTCTTCAGATCTAGTTGTATTCTCCATATGTTTGTGTTTAACTTACAGGTTGTGGTAATATCGGTTGCAGCTGCGGTTCCTGTTCACCTGCATTTTGGTCCTTTTTCATGCAACAAGAAAACCATGGTCCACTATCTGTACAACCGCAACCACTTAGACATTGCAAACACATGTAATAGCAGTTTATCAGTTTAAAATGTTGTATGCACCTACTTTTTCCCTTTCCTAGAAAAGGGGGCCGAGATGGTGTAGATGTAGGGTAGTCGTAATGGAACCAGAAAGTCCTGGTTTGACTCCCCACCACTCCCACATGTCGTGGTGTTGCTGAGCAAGACACCTAATCCCTAATTGCTCTCTGGGTGCTTACATAGCTGCCAACTTGGTGTATCTCATGTGTGATGGGTTAAATGCAGATAATTATTTTATCATTATATGGGAACATACAATGATAATGCATAGCACATATACTTTTTACTTATAGTATAAATACTACTAGGGAATGTTGAGTTAGAAGCACACAGGCAACAGAGTAACTTTGCAACTCAAGTTGCAAACATCAGTCTAGTACATGACAGGTACAGTATGTCTGCAAGTTATAATGGTGAACGAAATGTGAAATCTGTAACATATAAAGTTACTTTATTGGAAAAAAGGTAAAACCTCACAAATGAGGCTGAATCCACATTTATACTGCCTTACCCAATCTACCATCTTGAAAACCTCTATTTACCATTTTTTCCATGGTTTTATGGGGTCTACAACTTCAAAATTACACTCTTCTTATGCAGGCTGTGTAAATGGAAGCTGAAAGTTTTCAGCTCAGCACGCTCCAGTTGTGGCCCACTGCCCTTTGGGTGCCATACCTTTGCTGCATACCAACACTTGCAATCTATGCAGTTTCCCTTTCACTTCCTCTTCTAAAGTAAAGGCCAGACAGCAATAATTCCAGGCCAGGACTACATTTCCTTTTATAACCTGTAATGTCAGGGGGGTAAATATGCTTTTTGAATACAAAAACACAAATATTTACTCCACACTAGCTCTGCACATCAGTGACATTTAGCAGAAAGGTGATATTTGGAGCATGAGGGGGCAAACAGTTCATGAATAACAAAGCAAGCTGCATGGATGTACATGTGATATTTATGTCATAGTCATGACCTTAAAAGAAACCAAGACTTCACTAAGACAAGAAATGAACAGAGTAATACAATAAGTGGGACACAGGCGTGTGTACATGCAAGCACAAGCTGAGCGTGTAATGGGCAGTCTTTAATCTCAAATGTAGGTGTTCCACATCTGCCTGTAATCTGATCAGCCTCATGGTGAGTTTTCATTATAGGATGTGTCCCAGATCTCTCTTTAAAGCCGACAGCCTTAAGGAGCTATTCAGTGCAGGCGTAAATCTTTGCAAAGCCCCCTACCAGCCGCCGGAGTAACCTCCTGATGGCAAATGCTGCTGCATATTCATCACTCCGACTAGTAAGCCACATTAATGTAACTGAGAATAGACTAATTGGCTGACGTGATGAATGATGACCATGAAAACTCAGAACATGCTTCTCAATCATTTTTTTGTTTGTTTATACCATCCAAATAAACACAACTATGTATTACCGGTACTTAATTTAACTTAAAATTTAGAATCAATACGAGATGATTTACAACAGACATAAACACCAAAGTAGCCCTTTATTAAATCACAAGGATGTGATCTGAAGTAAACTCCACTCTTTGGAGTAAACAAACACGCATTCACGCACATTCCTAAATCTTCATAAATATAATCCTAACAACATAAATGATCATTCCATGAATAAAACAACCAACAAAACAAAATGATGTCTATACGTGTACTGTAGACACAAACACCACAAAATGCCTTCCCACAGACATTAACATAGAACAGCTCTGAGCTCCAACCTCCTCTTTCACCCACTGAGTAGGTGTCATCTCTGCAGTGGTGGACAACTTTGACAGCAAACATAACTTAATGGCTGCCATAAAAATCAACACCTGACATCCTGTCAGCAGTAAAAGCTAAAGTGATGAGGTTTATCACAGATGGTAAATGAACGAGTGCGACTGAACTCTCTCTCTCGTGCCTTTTTGTTGCAGTTTACAAATGTTTAGGTTGTATTAAGTAAGGTTTCTTGGAAAAATTGCTGTAATTTTTGAGAACACAAGAACGTTTTTTTTTCTGTACAGGATAAATGGCACACAGCATGTTGATTAGAAAAAAAAATGATGCCAAGCTAAATTAGCTGAGTGGTTTCTTCCCATCTACTGTGAATATTAACGATTGCAAATGTCAAGTGACTCTTTCCGCTTTTGAAATTTAGTCTTTGATAGAACAACGTTCTATTTACATTAGTCCAAATCTGCTTATCATCATCTTTCAAAAAAAAAAAAAAAAAAAGGTTAGCCATACAAAATGTTTTTGAATCGCACATTTTGAGTTGGATACAATGATTCACAACATCAGTATCTTCTAAATCATGTGATGCAGATAAATGAGAGGGGTGCAGGTTGTGCTCTGTTAAAAATGTTCAATCTTAAGACCACCAAATTATCCTTGATATTTTGGGAAGCTTTGTGGTATGTTACGTGGATTTCTTCATGCCCATTTTTCAGACTTTTTTAAATTTATTGATCCATCAAAGCTTTTTTTTTTAAATGTGTGAAAATTAGACAAGCGCAAGTCCAAATGGCTAATTTATCACAACCTTATTTTCACCAGAGTTCTTTGTTAGCTAGGACAGTTATAATAGATGCAGATATGTTTGAGATTAGCTACACAAAACACCCCAATTTATTCTGCACATTGTTGGTTGGAAGAGCTACGACAATGATTACACATAAAGAGAAGGCAAGCAGAGGGGTGCAAGTAGGTGCACACCCAAACACAGAGCTAGCACATACTCATGTGTGCACACAAATTGATTATACACCACTATGTACAGTTATCTACAAGTATCTTAACTGAACTTCAAACTCGT
The DNA here is from genome assembly GCA_031763805.1 of Argolebias nigripinnis. Taxonomy (NCBI): domain Eukaryota; kingdom Metazoa; phylum Chordata; class Actinopteri; order Cyprinodontiformes; family Rivulidae; genus Argolebias; species Argolebias nigripinnis. The sequence continues at coordinate 18,130,774 of JARVJN010000883.1, read as the reverse complement.
ATGGTTTGTAATTTCAGCCAGCCCTATTTTCCCATTTAGAAAATGTCTTGCTCTCCCTTTAGCGTAGGTCTTCTTCTACTTTTTAATTTGAGTTTTATCAGCTTATTATCATTCCTTCTTTGCTTTACTGTCTCAAAAGCCTTTATTTCCCCTCTACAACCTTTTTTTCCATTCACGCTGCATCTGCGCAATACACACCAAAGCAGCTTGCCTTAGTGAATTAAGTGTAAAGTGCTACAATTGGTTAATGAGAGAAATTTGTAAAATCATAGAAATTGATTTAAAAATGTACTGTCATTCTTCTCGACCTCTTTCTCACAAACACTTACACATGAATAGCAAACACAGATCTCCAAGCGTGTGCGCACACACACAGGCAACCCATACGTCATTGCCTCCTCCACAGGGGCTTGTATTTATCTGGCTGACCTAATATTTTTATACTGGCAGAGGAGAAGATGTTTGAACGTCTTTTTAAACGTGACATTGCACAAGGCATAGCAGGCCGGATTGATGGTGCTGTTAATATAGCACAGCCAGTAACCAATAGTCCATACTGTGTTGGGAATGCAGCTGGAGCAAAAGGTATTAATGAGCACCATCACATTATACGGAGTCCAGGTGGCCACAAAAGCTACCAGGATGGCCATTATGGTGCGTGTAACTTTTTTCTCCCGTGATGGTGCCCCTTTCTTCTTCTTAATCGGAGGCTGTTTAGTCATCTTCACAATCTTTCTTGCCACATGGTTCTGACGCTCAGTGCTTGGGACTATCTCAACAGTAGCATTCGATGGTGTGTAATAGTCCCCTTTAGGTGACTTAGTTTTGATCTTGATGCAGGTCAGTTTAGAACTCCCTGCCTTGGCTCGCTGACGTGGGAGTTGCTGACTTGTCTCAGCGTTAGAGTTGCCTGTGGATGGTGCTGGTTCTTCATCTTTTGGATTGGAAGCAGCCACACTCCCTGATGAGTCGTTGGAGCTTTCCTTTTCCTCGGCAGGGGCACAGTTCTCCCTTGGCACACTGTCACCCTCGTTTTCTATCTCAGCAGTGGATGAAGGTCCCTTGCCGTTCTGCAGTTTCCCATCATGCTGATTGGCCCCATTATCCACAGTCTGGTTCTGAGAATGCCCCATGCCCTGCCCTGGTACATTGTTATTGTTGGGTTTTGGAGTGCTGTCTCTCCTCTGGCCAGGTGACAGAGGTTCTGGATTGGTTCCTGATGGCTTGCGGTTGTCCTTCTTCACACGACTTTTGCTTGCTCTGGAGATTTGCCAGTACAGCTGAATCATGATAATGACAGGCAGGTAAAAGGCGGCGATCGCTGTTCCAAAGGTGACAGCAGCATTGGAAAAAAACTGAATGTAGCACTCCCTCTCAGGTACGGTCCGCCCACCAACAATAAACTGCCAAAAGAGAATAGCAGGAGCCCAGAGGATAAAAGAGAGAACCCAGGCAGCAGCAATCATCATTCCCGCCATTTTGGTGGTCCTCTTTACAGGGTAGCTGAGGGGCTTGGTGACACAGAAGTATCTGTCAAAGCTTATAATGAGAAGATTCATGACAGATGCATTGCTGACGACATAGTCCAAGGCTAACCACAAGTCGCATACCACTGGTCCGAGGGGCCAGTAGCCTATTACTATATAAACTGTGTACAAGTTCATGGAGCAGAGTCCAATAATTAGGTCGGCACATGCAAGACTAAACAAAAAATAGTTGTTGACAGTCTGTAGGTTCCTGTTCACTTTGATGGAGAGCATGACCAGGATATTGCCAATAATTGTGACCAAGCTGAGGGAACCAGCCACTAGCACGATGAAAACCACCTCCACGGTCTTGTAGGAGCTGTCATTCTCTTCCACAGTTTCCGTCTCGTTGCCTTCTGAGGCATTCCAATATGTGAAATTGAATACATCCATGGCATTTGGTCTTTTGTTGCCACCTCCTACTCAGATGGAACCTACAAAAGAACAAAAGAGAAATTGATTTGTAAGAAAGCACAGAAAGAGGCAATGACAGCCTAAGTAATTAAATCAAAGAGGTTTGCAGAGTAGATTCACAATAGGGTTGTGGGTAAAAACACAAGAATGTCTAATTTTCTAAACTGGGAACATTTGATCAGTTTCAGACACATTCTGGAAAAAAGTTCAGGATGCTACTAAAGCTGCTATGACATCAGTTAATGTGTAATGGTGAAAGAGATTACACATAAAATATGTTTTTCAAACCATTACCATCAGCATTGTGCCCTTTAGTGTTTGGATCCAGCTTTTAGTCATTCTACCTCAAATAATAACAAGAATGTGTCTGGTACACTAATTAACGTTGTAATTAAGAGACTAAGCTTTCTGGCAGCTATTTTTTTATAATCAGTGGGTAAACATCATCTCGCCATTAGACACCTGTTCATTATGGAGAGACAAAAATACAAAAAGGAAAACTAAAAGGACAATCTGAATGCATGACAGTGTGGTTAAAATATATAAAACAAATTAAAACATCAGGTCAAATAGTGACGTTGCAATAATGGTCTCAATAAAATACAAAGCACTTTTTTTTGAAAAACAAAGAAATTGTTGATTTTACATATTAAACATATTTTATTAAAAATGCATGTTCAAACACTGTATTTACCACACTTACAGCACAGAGACTACACATTAAGATGTCATGACATTCAAATGTATTTGGTAGAAAGGTATAGCATTTATACAAAAATATTCAAACAAAAAAGTTATTTTACTTTTTAATTTTTTTATTTTATCATCAGGGACGGTTGTTACTTTTGAAATGGACCCATATAGTGACATACAAAATATAGTTAGAACAAGTCAGGGCCCAAAACTAATCCTTGTGGAACTCCACATATAGAATTGGTTGCTGTGGAATGTGTTCAACTGTTCGGTAGAACTTTAAAATTATGTCTAGAATTTTAGAAAGTATTTAGTTATTTTAGTGTTCAGAACAGTGCACTTTCTAAACTTCTTTCCCAACCAACCTACATTAACCACATTAATTTGATCCCAATATGTCTAATAATTAACTTTTAGCTTAAATTGCTGGCTGTCGTGTGTGTGTTTTTTTTCCCCTCGTTTTCTTTCTTGGTCTTCTATTTCAAACCTTTTCATTTTAGTCCATAAGAGCTTTAAGATTAGCACATTTTTTTCTAATTATGCATGCATTCTTGAAATATGTAATTATACACCATACACAAACCATATTATAGGAGTTCAATGAAAATCATTAAAATGAAATATTGCCAGCCTTTATTCTTCAAAGGTCCATTTCTCACTTGAACTTAAAAATTCCCTTTCTTTTGATCCTCGAGTGACTTGCTAGTTCACTTGTAACTTTAAACATTCGTCTGTGCTGTAGAGCTTGCTTTGATTTATGAAGTACTGTTCAGCAGTGCTTGTCACAAAGTTATTTGATATCTGGAGTAATGTTGCTTGTCTGCTCTGTCTTGAGCATGGTCAAAACTCTTGGAGCCATTTTTAAAGCTATTAAATTCACTTTGCCATAATTATAATAATCTGGCCCAAGCTTCCTTTCATACCTTCTTTTTAGCTCATGTATTATTGCATGTCTCCATGAAATATGGGCAATATTATAAGTGTATGTAAGTGTATTTTCTATAAGATTATTTCTTCTCTCTGCCTCCTTTCATTTTATGTCTTTTATATTGTACACTGTATGTTTATATGTTGTT
>JARVJN010000883.1:18056455-18068476 GCA_031763805.1 Argolebias nigripinnis | reverse complement strand
ATGTCTCGAGAACCCAGACTTTTGGCTGAATGGATTAGATCTCAGGGATTTTCTCAGGCACGTTCCATTGGTATGGTTATTTTAATTTGGACATTTCGAAAGCGAGTGGACCGACACAGACTGAAGGTAGATGTCATTAAAGTTTTGCCTATCCCCAAAACAAATTGTTTATCTGAAATTTGGCTCACTGACTGGCCTTGACAGGCTGTCTTATCTCAACATAACTGCAGAAGTTTTGTAAACTTACATTAGAAAAACTTACACACATTAGATAAAATGGAATTGCATTAAGCCGAAGTGGACAGAATCACATTAGAAAAAAACTGAATCACATTTAGAAAAAATGGAATTGCATTTAAAAAATGGAATTACATTAGGAAAAAACAAGAACATTTGAAAAAATGGAATCCTTCAATAATTATATAATTTCCGTTTTTTGTTGTTTTTTTTCAAATGTGATTCTGGCCCCTTCTGCTTTGGCCACGTCAGCTTTGGTTTAATGTGATTGTTTTATCAAATGTTGTGTTTTGTTATTTTTGTTGTGTTTTTTCAAATGTAAATTTGTTTTTAAAGTGTTGTTCATTTACACCTTAGGGCCTTACGGCCGTTGTACCTAACCGCTTTTATAATAAAATGTTTCAAAATTTAGAAATTTAAAGGTAAAAAGAAAATACTCCACAACATCACCAACAACCTGACCAACAACCTGACGGCTTTCTTCCTAGACGGAAACGAGCGAATTTCCTCCACGACTCCGCTTCACTTTGCACCCTTAAACAAAGAGGTCACATTCCTCTGACCTCGGGACATTATTACCCTGTAATCATGTGTTTCTACGCATGGCTACATTTGTTATTCCTCTTTGACAGCCTAATGTTCGAAGAAAGCAATTTTACCTGATGGATGATCATAAGACCAGGGGCTGGCTATATCAGCTTCACGCCTCGCCTGTAAATTATGCATGACGAAATCTCAGAGATGTGCCACAATACCTGCCTTCTTGAATAAACTCTCACTTTGTGTGCTTTACACGTGGGGTATAATTGCCAGAGCTGCAAGGACCTCTCAGCTCATCAGATTGTACATGAGTCCGATTCATTATCACAGTGTTTACTTGTCTTCTTAAATCACATAGGCTGTCAGTTCTTATCGCAACGCTATTAAAAAATGTTTTCTTTCCAAGCAGGATGTCTTGGATGACTGATTCATGGGTCTGAGGCCATTCATGATCACAGAAATCAATCAGCGCTGCTCTTCTGGACTGCACTTTGTCTGTTGGCGGCAACAGGGATAACGTGTCGAAGTGGGCCTCCTCGATCTTGTCACTTTAAGTGCAATCAATACTTGCTTCCCCACCAACCAAACACCTCTGAATATCAGCCTCCCTCCTCCTTTCTGCACAGTGTGGCTGAACGTTTTTATCGATATCCGACTTCAGGCCAAAAAAACACCTGCAGTAACATCAAGGCACAAGGTAGAATTAAATGCTTTACAATTTACTTAAGACAAAAACATACTCTGCAGGACAGTCAGCTCTACAAACATGTGTTGGGTGTAAATTTTGCATGACTTGCAGTATCTCTTGGGAAGATTCCTTGTTTAAAAATGGGATGCAACACTGTAAAGTATTTTAATGTAAATTATGCTGCTTTTTAATATAGTCAAACAATTAAACTACTTTGTGTTTGCATCTCCAAACATTTCTTTCATCCCAAAGTCTTAAAAATCCGAGGACATTGTTCATCCTGGAGTTGGCTTCCACACAAGAGTCAATCCATAGAAGCCACCCTCTGGTAATCTAGTCCACCTAAAATATTAAATAGGCTTCATGCATGCATTACTTAGGAAACCATTGTACTAATAGCCTGAGGCATCAAGAGATATGTATATTTGACAGTACTAAAAGTGTACTCAAGCTTCTTTTGCTGCGAATGGTTGATGTTTGGTGCAATGCTGCACCAGTATTCGCTACCAAATGATGAGTGGGTCAACACATCTCTATTTATCGAGGTTGGTGTATTTCTTTTATATTTTTCTTTATTCTAAGCCAGACAGAGTAACTCATAGGAACAAAAAAAGCTTATAATTTGTGACTAATCCTATGTAATTGCTGCCCTTACAGGCTGGCACTGCCCTCTTGTACTAATCTATGCCAGGTCTTTTGGCTCGCGTGACACTAATGACCTGACCGACCTCCGGGTGGTGCAAAGAACTATTAAAGCAAGAAATAAAGTTGAACGATGCAGATCTTTTCATCTAAACACACACATCAAGTGACATTCGACTTTCATGCAAATGAGGCACAAATCTGCAGTCACACACCCTCACTCGCACACATCTACATGAAATAGTTCAAAGAGCAGCAGCTCCATTTGGGATATGATTCTGGACAGCATCAGTACGACGAAGCGGGAATGCTCTTGACAGTGTTGTTGGTGGAATGGCATCAAACAGTGGTGTGAGAGTGTGTGTATGTGCAGATGCTGATAAATTCGCACACGCGCACATGGTCCTCAAGAGAGAAGTGAGCTTGTTGATATCAAGTGTTCGCCCGTAGCTATACATGGTGTTCTTTTTGTCTGCGGAGCTTGTCTGGCACCGCAGAGTGACATTTGATCTGATGGCTTTTGAATTATCTGAACCTGATCCTCGGAGACAGAAACACATTCTTGTCTAATCAAGTATGAAAATGTGTTGGATGAAGTGAACTGACAGGGAGGATGTGCTTCAAAAAGTGGGGTCTCGAAAAGACTGAGTGAAATCTGTTTCGTCGAGGCCATCCCACTTAAAATGGAAAGCACGTGTGTTGACTGCATAAAATGAAGTCATGTGGAAAGCTAGAAGGAAATGAGATAATTTTGTTGCAGGTAGGTGGTAATTAAACTAATCAGTGTGAACAAGAGGAATAAAAGACTTTACTGAAGACTATCAAGGGACATGCTTTGTACGAGTCAAATCTGAGTTTAAAGGGAAGCCATTTTTATTATAAAAGTATATATTTTTGTGTGCAAAATGTTGGGAAAGTTAAAAGAAAAGTATAATCAGCGTTTATTAATAAAACCCATAAAGAGATTCATGAACCGATATGAGTTGACATAGACCGTAGACATCGCATTAGTTTAAACTGAAACTATAAAAATACATGTACAGTATTTATATGCATAAGCATAAAAACAAGTTGCCAACAAAACAATGTCATCATAATCTGAAAGTGCAGATGCTCAGCATTTCAATGTATTCCTTTCTAGGACCTCCACAAACTTAAGAAAACAGTTGGTTCTGTTTGACACAATTTAAAGAGTGCTGAAAAACTTAGTTGCCGTTTATATTAAATGATATGCATTGTATTAAATGATATGCATTGTTTTTGCATTTTTTCAAATGGATTTGTTTGGTTTGGAAAATGAAAGAAAAGTTCCCATAAGCAAATTCTCACCATAAAAACCCTTTAAAGTTTAGGATGCTCAAGTTGATTTTTTTGTGAATATCATTGAATAATTTATCTGATTGGGTAGGTTTAATATTTTTTTTAAATATGTTGTGTCCGGAACATGTCGCAAATGATCATTCCAGCCATTAAATGTGTTTATTCTAACAGAGCCTTCAATATAAATATGTATCTGATGCAAAACTGACACCGTCAAAATTTGGGATAATGCATTCACTTGAACTATGAAAATTGAAAATTGATTCCACAGATTCTCCAAATGGAAATCACTTTGATTTTTGTCTAATGCAGGTTAGACAGTGACTACTCCTATTTGACACAATTCCACTTCTAAAACTTGCAACTGTTCAGTTAAGGTCAAATAAAATTAATTTTCCAATCAGACCTATCATATTGTTTGACCAAACATATTGATTAGATTTATTTAACATGTTGAAGGTGCTGAAGTGTCCAGAGATTTTAACAAAGCTGACAAAGAATCACTCATCAGAAAGACAAGAGACAGACTTTTTACCAGTATACATGTATATCAGTGGTTTTCAACCCGGGTCCTTGAGGAACCCCATCCTGCATGCGTTGTTTCACTGCTCCAACACACCTGTTTCAGGGATTTGATTACCTGGGGAACATCCTCAAGTTCTGCAGAAGCCTGTTGATCATCCATTTATTCAAATCAGTTGTGTCAAAGTAGGAAAACAACTAAAACATGAAGGATGGTGTACCTCAAGGACCAGAGTTGGGAAACCACTGCTTTAGAAGTTCCTGGCTTGATGATCAGAACGTTAAAACAAATACATTAAATGACTTAATTGCTCCTTAATGCACAAAAAGATAACTAATAAATAAAGCTTTACCAAAACTTTTCCCATGAAACTACGAGGAGCATTTCAAATCCGTCTTGGTCTGACTCGAACACAATAAATACAATATGTCAGGGTTTCTAACTTTCCCTTTCATCTCATGTTGAAGAGCTCATTTCCATCTACTGATGCAGGGTGAGCTTTTGTTACAGCTTTCAAGTGAAGGAAAAAATGTCACACACGGGCTTTATAATAATGAGTGCAGGAAATCATCTAAGAGCTTCAGTGCATAAAAGTGCAGGTTTGGAAAAAAAAAAGTAAACATTGTACGTGACAGTCTGAACCACATTTAGCAGGTTACCTTGTCTAAATGCATTACTTTTTACATAATTGGCACATAAATTTAGAGTACTTCGTGCAGCATGTGACACTTGAATTGATTCAGCTTTAAAGGAGGGATAAGCAGAGAATATCAAAGTGTTTGTGTCAAAAATTGAGTATTATATTAAAATTTACTAGGAGTACTGACCCAAAGTAATAGACTATTCATCAAAAGGACATCACATCTTTGGGGGGAAAAATGTACATGGCTGTGCACAGAAAAGTTATTCATGATTTGGAAATGATCCATTTACAAATCAGAGATAAGTTTCTCTCCTGGGGTTAGATTTGATCCGGGTGTCATGAGTAAACACTGTGTTCCTGCGGAGTGTCTGTACTTACAAAGAGCATTAAGCAGTCCGCTGAGCTTTCTTGTGCTTCGCTGGCATATTCAGGGAGTGTGCACCAAGTTTAGCACCAAAGAGACTTCTTTTTGACAGAAGGAAGCGATGAGAATATTTGGCTCCAGCCGCATGGTTAATAGCCATGGCCTCTGTGGAAGGAAAAAAAGGAGCAGAGATAAAGCAGGATGAGAAATGGACATGAGGACGAAAGTGCTACCTTTTATCAGTTTTAGACGAGGTTTAGATGAAAAGGTTGGATAACGCTCTTTTATCTATCTGTTGAATGTTAAACCGATAATGTAGGATTTTATAAACACAAAAAATGGGGATAAACAAGGCTAGTTTGAACGAAACATCAAATACTGTATAATGGTATTTTATACCAATTCTTGTTCAACTTTGATTCAATCTACGTATTCTGAAAATAACTTTAAGCTTTAAACATTTTGTTGTATAGTGTGATAATATAACATGTTGCAGTGTTTTATATGCACAGCTTCACTCATTGCCCCAATTTACCGACTGATTGCACACTTGTAAGTTGTTTGGGATAAAAGTGCCTGCTTATTGACTAAATGCAATGTATAGTGCTTAATGAAGAATCCTTCAGACCCTTCTGTCACTTCCTGTGGTTATGCAATTAAATCTTGTTCAGTTTTGACCTAAAAAACAAATGTTTTCCTAAATGTAAGCAAGTATGATAGACTAAACCTATTCACGCAGTTGTTTTGTCAAAATTTGAACCAAGAAGCTGAGAAAAAAAAAGAGTTATTGCCAGATCTTGGTAAAACACCCCCCAGAAATTCAACCTCAAGACAAAATTGGAAAAACCTGATGGATTTCTTTTGTTGCAACTTTCCACAATCAAAAAACATAGGCATGCAACATGCTAACCAAATTTGAAACATATGGGACATACAAATATTTCTCTCTTTCGCTCTCAACAAAGACTGTCATTCTCACCCTCTCTCCCTCCCTCCTGCTTCTTTGCTCTCTTGTCCTGTCAACCTCTTCAGCCCCTCCCTTACCTCTTCCGAATCAAAATTATTATGGATTTGGTCGGCTGATCTCATCACAATTTTTTTTTCCACCATAAGATGTGGTGCTGGAGAGCCCTCACACCCTGAACAGATGCACGCAGCTGGGTATGTCATTGATTCCTGGGGTCAGTGGAAGATGATGTGCCTATCTGTGCTGTCCATGGAGGATGTTTATGTTTGTTTGTTAATTTTTTTTATTTACAAAAAACACAATGCAAGACAATCCCATGAATGATAACGTACAAAATGTTTTAAAAAATGAACGGTAGCAGAAAGAAGAAAAAATCATTATATCTGACCCTTTTTTCAATCAGTTTAAACAACAATAATAATCTTCCAGTAACAGTACAAAATGAATAACTTTTTCAAATTTTCTAACTAATACAATACACATTACGCTTATTATTATTTTTTTTTTACAAATTTGGTTGTAGATGTGAATATTATTGGATTTATGATAACAGGGTTTCTGCTTTTTGGAATCTGTGGATACCTTGGATATCGACAAATTAGGAAGACCAAGCTGCCAGCCTTATGTGAAGGATAATTTGTGTCTCAAGCGCTCAGACTCGTATGCTTATCAAGCTCACCTGCAAGCTGGACGTGATTTCTGAGAACCGTAGGCCAATTGCAACTCCTGGAACTCCCCGGCATAAAGGATTCGACCTTGGAGAAAGCTAACAAGCACAGACCGGGCGGAATGTCCACAAATCTGGCTGTTTGGATTCGCCATTCAGTACCAGGAGAACTGAAGGCAGATAGAAATCTGAGTCTGCCTGCCCAAAACAAATGTTGTTTATCTGAATTTGGCCTCCCTACTGGCCTTGGACTGGCCAACTTATCTCAAATTGCTCCTAGAGGATATGGAAACCAGAAGATCTGACGGTCAACATCTGCCCTCTCCCAAGGACATCTGTGGCCTCATCAGAATCCTGATGCTGATAGACACTGTACCATCTTATCAGAACTTTGGAACTTTCTATTGTCCATGGACGTCTCAACACCTTTGTTGACCTCTGTGCATAAATGTATAATGTCATTGGGTGTTGCTGTTTTATGTTGCAAGGTCTTTTTATTTATTATTTTGCGCATATTTTACACTGTGCCACTGTGCCAGGACATGGTGTGAGACTTTTTTATTTTTTTGGCTTCCTCCACCCTTGTGTTCTCTTTTTTCATCTGCCCGTATGTTACAGGTCTGTCTTGTAAATGAGTCTTTGAGGCTCAATGGGAAGTAACCTGTATAAATACAGTTCTAATAAATAATTATTGATTTTGATTGAATATTGATTGTCACCGTGCCTCCTACAAATCAATACATAGATAATAAAAAAATTATTAAGCAAATTTATCAACATTTTTGAAGGCAAGGCATTCCTGAATTAATGGATTTTTGGAGTGTTTCCAAAGACAATTGTAACATTATTTTTTCTTAAGTTCACGCTGTCTGTTTTTTGTAGTTTTAAAGTCTACCCACTTGTCTTAGTCACTGGAGCAAGAGCAGCTGCTCCCCCATTTTTTAAAGTGAAGGTTCAAAAAGTATTAAGACATTTCCATTCTACACACTTCACCCACAGCTTCGAGTTGGTTCAGTCCAACTCAGCAAAATGTTGGTAGCTTCTAAGCTGTCAGACAGACAATTCAATTGTTGAGATGCAAAAGTGTTAAATGCTGCCTCTTTTCGGATTCCAAATCAGACACAAAAAAAATCCGACGTATTACACCACTCAAGACAAATATGACCCTTGTTAACATCTTATCTAGCCCCTAAGGTCAGTCTGTTTGTTCGTCCATCCATCTATTCGTCCTCTCTATCCATCTTTATCCGCTTCTTTCTTTCATGGTTGTGGGGGGGGGGGGGGGTCACTAATGCTCATTTACCTAGTCACTGTGCAAAAGGTGGGGGACACTCTGGATAAGTCACAAGTCCATCAAAGGGACACATGGTGCAGCGAGGCTCATAAGTCTGGTGGAAATGGCGTCCAGTGAGCGTCCGACACGCGTATATTATTAAACTGACCCACGCCAGCAAGTGGAAAAGGGGCAATAGAGATAACCATTCACTCTCTCGCTCACACCTAGGGACAATTTAGAGTTACCAGTCAGACTACATGCATGTTTTTGGTCTGTGGGAGGAAACCAGAGTGTCCGGAGAAAACCCATGCAAGTACAGAGAGAAAATATTTTGATTGCTTCCTAATTTTACATCAAAATTGAGCATACTTTATTTAGTACAAACTTCTTATGACAGTTAGCGCAACTTTTTTGGGGGGGGAAATGTTTTAGTTTGAAACTGTCCACATTTTTTTAATGCAGAAATAACAGAACGTAAGTCCAATGAAAGTCTTGTTGAGTATCAGGTAACGGACTAGAGTTAAAGTATTAACTGAAATTGGATCTGGGTTTAAAATAAGATTTAAATTTTGGGCCTTTTTTTATGGAGTTCGACCATCCTGTTTTATAACTCTTGAGTGGTGGCAAGCTAATGAAGAGTGCAAGTTATTCACAAATTCATAAAAAAGTAGGAGATATTTTATTTCATGCTGCTCTTACATTGACAAATACCTAATCTGGACCTCAACTGTGCAGGTTTGTGAGTACAACTGTCTCCATTGGTTTTATATCGGCATTAGCCATGATTTCATTAAAAGCATTTAAAAAGTACATTTTAATGGTGCTTTAAGTTGTGGGCACCCACATGAAAGCACAGAGCGATGTCTGTTAGAACAACATACAGTACAAGTTGTTTTTCTTTTATCTTTGCTCCCAAGTTTTATTATTTGTGCTTATCCTGTGGTCTCCTAGCCTGCTCAGGTCTTTATCCCAGTGTGCAGAAGCTGTTACCAGGCACACTTTATGCCCAAACGCAAAATTCAGAGTGCCTTGCAGGAGACAAATCAATCTCTCCTATCATGTCTTGTCCACTTATTAAAAAATAACTAAACAACCTGCTGCTTGTGTCTGTGGGACAGAATGGGGGGGAAAATAAAACCTGTTATATCAGGGGCTAAGAAATAACTTGAGCCAAAGCAGCTGAGGGAAAGTCAGCAGCAGGTGATAATGAGATAAATCTCTAGCCCTAAGGCCACACAGTGTTATACGGTACTAATCCGGTCTGTGCTGGTGAAGTGATGTTCTGTCATGATAACAACTTGTCGTGAGACATTGCTGTGCATGGACACAGTTGCTGCTACTTGTTGTAAGATGACATTCACTTTTAGGACCAATAAGAACAAGGAACTATGGCGAAATAAGGCTATTTTTTCACATCGAACCATAAAATGCCCTAACTGGATGAAGGTTGGTGCAGCTGATAGCGTCCAACAACAGGGGCTTTAGTGGGGACAGCTGGAGGGTGAAACATGTTCAGACTGTAAGTAACATCACTTTAGTCTCACATACTTAGACAATACACTGTCCAAAGATTTCCCCATGGAGAAAATTTGCCTAATGATCTTTATTTCTGGTGCCCTAATTCATTTATTATGCTAATGGGGAAAGCTGCTGGTCTAATCAGACACCCCGTAAACTTAAGTGTACTTCAGTGTCGTAATCATGTAGGAGGATGATTTGAAAGCTCGCAGCAATTCTGTTGCAAGATGATGAAAATTATTCAAATGACGATAAGGGCTTTAAATATCTAATAGAAAGCTTCGGATTTAAAGCGTTCTCGGCAGCCGTCTGTTAATTCCCTCACGAATAAGTCTGCTGTACATGTTAATCTACGGAACATTTACTCATAATTCTCCGAAATGTGCTTCAAGCCGTTTGGCAGTAGGGTTATATGATCTTTAGATACATTTTTTCTCTGCAGCAAGCAGTGGGTTTACTTTGTGAGTGTGATGGTAAAGAATTCAAGGTAATAAAAAGGGGTTCTCGAAAGGCACCGCCTGGCTTGAGCATTTGTCTTTATCCACACTATCACCTTAATCTCCCAAGAGGAGAGCCTCTGGGGAAAGGAAATCTTATTTAATAAAGTGGCCGGTCTGTATGGCAGACTGTCATCAAAGAAGAGCTCCAAAGGTTTGGTAAAGAACATGCCCACAAACATACATTTGCACATTAACCCCATCAGAGAGGCTATGGAGACAGAACAATAGGCTCTTTGGCAACTTTGTTGTGCTTGAAGGTGTTTTCTTGTACATGCAAGCAAAACTAAACTTTAGAGCTGACTGTATGGATGCACTCATGCACAAGGGTAAAAATGAATTCACATACTTTTGTTCATTGTAAAACCTGGTATTGCAATCTAGATATCCAATCATCTGTTTTAGAAATCCCATTAACATCAGATAAAAGTACTAAAATGAAGTTTGAATACATATTAAGACTGTTAACATTCTGCCACTCAATGTAAAGTTTAATTGCAAATTCATGCAATGTTCAGAGGTTTGGCAATGACACTTGGCGAGAGTTGTTGTGATTTTATTACTTGCAGCTGCAAAATTAAAATGTCTCTATTTTAAATCACTCGAGTTATGATGACAGCAGTTGCTGCAAACAGTGAATTGGAATGTTAAAGATACATTTTGATAAAGAGCCTGAATAATAAACTGGCAATTAAGCCACACCAAATATTGGGTCTGACAGTCAGTCCACTTTAACATTGACTGACTGGAGGGAATTTTTCATCAGTTTATTATTTCACATTTCAGCACTGGAATTTAGGGCCAATTGTTTGTTTCTTATGATAGCATCTCACTTCATTGCCCTTTCTACAAATAAGCCCTTTTTAATATTTTTTATTTTATTTTATTTTTATTTATTTTTTGGCAAAGAAATCAAGTTTAGAAAACTGCATCTATAAGAATGGACCAAGAGTCCGTATTTGTGTGACAAGTATAAACTTGATTTTGCAAAATTAGACTAAATGTGCTACAACTAATGCTAAAGTTTATCTAAAAAAAGCTAAGTCTGGTACTTTGGACATTCAACAAATAAAACTTTTGCATGTATTTGCATTTTTGCATTCAGAGGCACAACAGTTCTTTACCCTCACTAGGGTCATCAATGAGTCATGGGGGTTTGCCCATCCAGTTTACATGTGTTAGTGGACTTGGAGAAGGTTTTTGACCGTGTTCCTTGAGCTACACTGTGGGGGGTGCTCGGTGAGAATGGGATTGGGGGCCCGTTGCTACGGGCAGTTCAGTCCCTATACAAGCGATGCAATAGTTTGGTTCTCATTGATGATGGTAAGTCGGACCCCTTCAGGGTGGGAGTTGGACTCCGCCAGGGCTGCCTGTTGTCACAGATTCTGTTCAATATTTTTATGGACCGAATTTCTCGGCGCAGCCAGGGGGCAGAGGGATTCCAGTTTGGCGGCTTCAGGAGTCCATCTCTGCTCTTTGCAGATGATGTGGTCCTGTTGACATAATCATGCCATGATTTCCATATAGCTATAAGTTCTGTCACCGAGGTAACAGAAAAATGCACAGTCCATCTCTGTTCATCAACAACTGTCCACCGCAGGTTTTCTAGAGGGTTCAAAAGGGCCATAGCAGATAAGTGAAGGTAAGTATTTGTATTGAGGATGAGCCCAATTAAACACAGGTGTTGATCAAATTTGATAAGTACAATTTGGTTAAGGGAATGCAATTGGGTAAATTGTACATCCCTGGGGTCCAAATCAAGAGAGATTCTCTAATATTCTCACAGTATATTAAGTCCAAGTTGTGCCCTGTATTCAAATTGCGTATCCATTTGATCAATGACCTGGACCTCTGTCCCTTAGTCCAATAAACATTGACTTCCAACACCGTAATCCTGACTGATTTACATCCATGTAGAACCAAGTGTTTAATCAAGAGGGATTGTGACTCCAGTTGTGATTGAACCCTAAACTTGATGTTAGATAATGTAGTTAAGAGAGCTTATTCTGAGTCATCCACAAATTGTGTTTTGCAAAAGTCACAGGTAATGAGATATATACAGTTCTTGGAATAAAGATTACCCGTATTCTCCGTCTTAAAGACGGTCTTATTCCATCTGTTCTGTACCCATTTGCTTTG
>JARVJN010000883.1:18030840-18042987 GCA_031763805.1 Argolebias nigripinnis | reverse complement strand
CTCACAACTATTGCAGGTTTTGATTTGTCCATTTTTGTAGGCAGGGTGTAACAAATTGAAATGTCCTTGTGATCCACACCGATGTCCTTGTCCTTCAAAAATGTCACCACTTGTTTCTCTAATGTTAGCAACTCTTCCTGTGGTGCATCCTCTGTTGTCTCTGAACCAGTGAGAGCTTTTTTATATGACCGGGGTTTAACTTCCAGTCCGGTAAGCACTATGTTTTCTTGTCTTGCATTCTGCTCTAGTTCATTGACTTTTTGCTCAAGTTCATCTATTTTTTGTCCTTGTTGCTTATTAGAAGTTTCAGTTGTTTAACTTCCTCAAACAAACCCATCAGGAGGGTTGTTTGAAATGTCAACTTCGTCAGTTCATCACTCATAAAGTTCAAAGATCTTTTTATTCCTTCCATATCTCCCGAGTTATGTTCCAGTGGTTGTTTTTTGGTTAGATTTAGACATTCCTTACAGTATTTTTTCTCTTGATGGATGCAGTCCCCTATTTTTTGATCCAAAGGCCAAGGCCTGGTCATTCAACAGACACCTATGTCAGCTGCGGCCCAGCTCAGACACCGCCTTCCCACGACAAACACCTCATGGGCCCCCGTAGCCTCCAGCAGCCCGAAAAGATAGCCGATGATGGATCCGCTTCCAGGAAGCATGCAGGCTGGACAACAGCCAAACGAATCCTACGTCGACAGTAAAACAGGTCCAGCAGCAACAGATTGCCCGACAGCTCGCCGCACCGCTGCAACCCCGGCTCGGTGACAACAATCCCTCGGCTCGTCCACTGAAGGTCTGGTCCGGACACGGCGCTGACCAGGCAACCAGCTTCCGCTGCACCTGGCTCTGACGCCAAAAGACCGGACCAAATCCCAGATCCCAATAGTCTTCAGGATCCACAAGGACAGTCGACTCCCAGCGAGCACGAAAAAAACAGGTAAGACTAAAATGTCTTACAAAATTGGTCTGGTTATTCCATGTGAGAACTTTTAATTCATTAAATTGTTTGAATAGCTGCAACAGAGCTTCAGCAAGGCACAACCCAATAAATAAGCTCCTGATCAGCAATATTCCACAACTTTCTTCCTGAATGCCTTCTGCTGGTGATGGGGATTCTTCAGAGAACTGGATTCTTTGTCCGAGGTGAATGTCTGGAACACTGTTCCTTATTAGACTCTCTACCTCTGCTCATATCGCAGAGCATGAGCAAAAAAGGGGGTAGGGTGCAGCTCAATGTGCAGCTTCACTTTAACTCCAGCAGACTGGCTGCATGCGTCAAGAGAGACCGCACCACACTCGGCGCCCCGCCGCCATTGGAGGAAACTCATTTCAACCACCTGTTTCCGCAACCTCGTTCTTTCAGTCCCTACCCAGAGTTTGTGACCATATGTAAGGGTAGGAACGTAGACTGACGGTGAACAGAGAGCTTTGCCTTACAGCTCAGCTCCCGCTTCACCACAATGGGCCACACAGAGTACATAATACTACAGACACTCCACCAATCTGTGTCAATCTCACGCTCCATTCTTCTCTCACTCGTGAACAAAGCCACAAGATACTTGAACTCCTCCACTTGAGGCAGAACCTCACCCTCGACCTGAAAAGAGCAATCCACACTTTTCGGTTTAAGGACCATGGCCTCAGTCAGAAAAAAGGTTTAGTAGGTTTAATCATTTCAGATTATTTGATTATTAATGCTATAGAAATTGGTGACTGTCTGTAGTAAAATAAAAAAATCTATAACGTATACAAGAAAACAGATACAACTCTGATTTAGCACTGTCACAGGATTCATTTGTGGTATGTAGCTAGCTAGTGATAACTGTAATTGTTGACCAATCTGTTCCATTACAAATGTATCTTACTGTAACACTCAGAACTTTTAGTTTAAAACATGCTTAAAAAAAACAATACCATTAAAAGTAAAACAGCTTGTCATTATTCAACATCCCTCAAAAAACTGGGACACTCCTATCCCTTGGGGTGAACATGCAAACTGTAGAGATGGGGCTAAGAGGGTAAAAGCAAGGGATGAAATGGGATTGGGCCAGAGCTCCGACAAGATGTAAGCTCAGTAGTTCATCGTCTAAATGTTAGAATTTTTATTTTTATTTTGTTGGGAATATTTCACATTGAAAACCAACAATTTGATCACCAACCTGAAAGCACTTAATTCAACGGTGTTTGTGAGATAGAGAAAACCAATTTCTCTATTTCCCGTCAATTTTACTTTATAATTACAAGTCAAACCTCAACGTGCACGTTGCAGTATAAGTTCAACAAAGAAATAAACAATTTTTAGAGAACATCGCTTTATAAATTTTTACAAGGCTGTGAATCGTCGCGTAAATCCCCCTCCACAAATCGGCTTGTAATTCTCCTGGAGGGACCATTCTGTGGTCGGCTCTAGATTAATGCCAAAACATTTCTTTGGGATTGATTATTGAACGTTTTCTTTAGCACCGTGTTCTATCTTGGCGCAGCAGAATATGCCTGTGCTGTCGTAGCAGTCTTTTGCCAGCGAACTGAAATCCTTCAGAGCAGGTATGAAAAGAAACGTGGCGAAGGGGCTTCTTCGCTGCTGCACTCCGCTGATAACTTTAAAATTCGACCACATATTGTGTTCGAGCGGCTGGTTTTATAAAAGCGTGCTGCGATGCTTCCATCCAAACAGATATTTGTTCTCGCATGGCTTTGACTTTCTAAAGGGGGGGAGAAATAGACGGCATGCTGCTCCACACAGATCTGATTAACGAGAATACCTTATCACTAATCTGCTTACTTTCTTACAGTCTTAAGACGAATTGCACCACTAAACGGCATTTCATCTCCGATTTGGAAAAAGTTTTTAAATGATTGTTTTAGATAGTCAGCGGATCCTTTTTTTCCCTTAAATTCAGGTTAAAAACACTGAGTTCTGGCAGTCAGATGGCTTTATAATGAATTAGTCATGCTTGAAATGGAAACTTCAGCTGTCAGCTGGATGGCAGTCAGACCTGTTTGCTCTACGAGCAGAAAAAGATGAAATGCTTGCATGCTGATTTTCTAACTAGGTTACTGGTCACTCGTTTCTCTGTCTTTCTTATTTTATTTCTCCCTGAAGTCTGCAACTGTTCGTTTGATGTCATTTGTGTTGCATGGATTATTTCACAAACACACACACAAAAGCTTTCAAACTTAAATAATGAAGAAAATTTTGCAAAAAGAAACGCTGATTCATCACCTTTGTGTTAATCTTTTTTTTTCTGCTGTTATTGGTCACAATCAATGACCCATCTGTACCCTAACTCTATCACTGTATGAATGTACTATTGTGATCCTATTGTCATTCTAAATACTTCTGTATGTTTTTTGGCAACTTTCTGGTTAAACAATGTTTGTGCTGTTTAAACAAATCAAAGCGTTCGGCTCATTCAGGACAGTCCTATGATTTTTTTTGGTACTGGTGCACCTTTAGCTTTTTTAAATATTTTTAAATGGCCTTTTTTATACTATATTATATTATATTATATTATATATACAGTACTGTATATATATATTTTTTTTAAATCATGGCCTTTTTTGCCATTTTTATTTAATAAAAAATGAATTACGTTCATTTTACAATCATTAGGCAACCTTTTCACATTTTGTTCTAGTTCAGCTTCTTCAGCTAATTTTGGCTGTTTTCAGCTGTTTTGTGCTTCTTTCTGCTAACTACAAAATTTCTGTGCTTCTTCTAACTTTATTTTTGTTAATTTCAGCTTGTTATGCTCCTTTCAGGTTTCCCCTACTAGTTTCAGCTTTTTCTGCTATTTCAGCTACTATTTAGCTTTTTTGAAGTGCTAATTTATCTTTTTCAACTAATTCCACATTTTTGCACACTTCAGCCCAATTAAACAAATGTGCGTTCTCCATTTCCTGTTGCTAAAAACAAAACAAAAGGAGGGTTAATTAGCATCTTTTCAGATACTTTCCACTTTTTTGTGCTCATTTCCACTCCTTTCAGCAAATGTTCTTTTGGATTCCTTCTGGTAATTTAAGCTTTTTCTACATTTCAGCTACTTTTTTAGCATAGTTGAGCTAATTTCAGCTGTTTTCAGATAAATTCAAGTTTTTTCATAGTAAATTTAGCTACTTTCAGCCTAATTAAGATATTTATGCTAATTGCAGCTTGTCATGCTCCTATCAGCTTTTTTTCTGCTATGTTCATTTTTTCCTGTTATTTCAGCTACTATTTGTTTTATACTAAATATAATATTTTCAGCTAATTCTATGCTTTTAGCTCATTTCAGCTCTTTCCATTTCCTTCTAGTAGTTTAAGCTTCTTTATTCCTTTTCAGCTATACTTTTCAGCTTTTTGGTTGCTAATTTCATCTTTTTTTGTTAGCTAATTTCCCTATTTCTATGCTAATTTCTGCTCATTTAAACCACGTAAATGTGATTTTATGCTAGTTTAGGCTCGTTCTTCCATTTCAGCTACTTTGTACATTTCAGCATGTGTTTGGCTACTTTCAACTGTATTTTTTTTTAAATAAAAATCTTCTGCAATAAGCATTCATTCACACTGCATTTTTCACAGGAAATTCAATTTCTCTGGTTACATTCTGTTTTCCAAGCGCAGCCATTTTCCAGAATAATTTCATGGAATAATGGTTCCAACAAATCATCTGCTGGGTAGTGAGGCCCATGAAATTGATGTGCTTTCATTTCAAAACAATCGAGGTGCCTCATGAGGGTGGCTATGTTATAAGTTTAGTAGCTGACAGCCTGGGCAGGTGTATTTTAGCTCCAGAGTGGGAACACAGCCAGTGAAAACTCAGTTTGGACAGCTTAATCAATGGCCACATCAAGGCAGACTGTTATAAATGGCCATGCGTCTTGCTCCGTCAAAGTAAGTGAGATGACACCTTATACTTGTTGGTCCAAGCCTTCTTATCTCCGTAGACTTGTGAAAACGCTGTGCCATGAGTAGAAAGCTGAGTGTTCCTTTGAAATATCCACTCCAATAAAGCAAGACAGTCGACTTAAAAAAAAAAAAAGTGGGGGAATGCCTGGAAAACAAGGTATTACAGTGAGAGTAGGCTGGCTTGTGTGTGAGAGAGTGACTAATAAATTATTAACATGGGCAACTGTAAGGACACAATAAATCTCTGGAGTTTAACTGTAAACGAGTGGGCCGAACGTCACTAGAACTGCCATTAAGATTTGAACATAAAGACTACATTATAATAAATTAGCTGTATTTTAGCTTTCATTATCCATTTGACACGCTGCCTCTTGTAATTAATTCCTCCTGCACTAGCTGACATTTCACATCGAGGCTCCGTGGGTTAAGCACCCATCCTGTATGAAAAGCCACTTGCTAAAAAGAATTATGGATGATTGAAGAGCTCGGCCTAATTGGAAATTGATCGACTTGGCTGTGTTACACCTGGTCTCATAACAATTCAAATTCCTCATGCATGAGGAGTTTGATGTATTTTTCAACAAGTAGCTTCGCAGGAGCAGAAATTTTTATTTTTTGCTTTTGTTTTGGGGAGAAAATTGTGCTTCTGAGGTCGTGTTGCCGCAGCTGATCCGAGCCAGTACGAGGCGGGTGGGGATGATCTTTGCATGACGGATGGAACGTTTGTGGCTGTGGATGCAGTGGAACGAGAAGCACCTCATATCAAGGTTTTTCTTGCTCCATTGCTATACAACTGCACTCCCACAACCACCAAAGAGGAAACGCAATCATTTTGAAAAGAAAAACAAAATCAGAAGTTGTTCTCCCGTGATAGATAACCGCTGTTGTCACTGTAATTCTGATTAGATCACATTTCCAACACTGTTTTTCTGTACTTTGTGCACAAAAAGAAAAAAATACTTTCATATTTCTTGTGCTATTTTAGCCAATCATGTGAATACCTGCAGCTCATTCTGATAGGTGCTATGACATTTTTAGTTTTGTAACTTTTGCACTGTTTCAAATTACTTGTATTTAGAAACATTTTCAGAATCAGAATAAGCTTTATTATCAGTGCACCGAGATACAAAAACATGTACGTACGGTCATCCAAAAGATGGACGGAGTGCACGAAGCTTCTATTAAAAAAAATAGGTAAATTGGTCCTCCAGTAGTCTAAGTCTATATAGTGTGTACATAGCTGCATAACAACAAAGCCAACCCTAACTATAGGATTTATCAAAAAAGGCAAGTCTTAAGCCAAGTCCTAAAACTTGATAATGTTTCAGCCCTATGGACAGAAACTGGAAGTTGGTTCCAGAAGAGAGGAGACTAATAACTGGAAGATCTTCTTCCCATTCTGCTTCAGGAAACTCTAGGAACCACAAGTAATCCTGCAGTTTGAGAGCAAAGTGCGCTGTTAGGAAAATATAGAACAAAAAGATATGCAATGTAACATGGAGCTAGGTTGTTGAGGGCTTTGTAGGTTAGAAGTAAGATTTTGCATTCAGTTCTGGATTTGACATGGAGCCAATGGAGAGGAGATAAAACCGGAGAGTTATAATGTCTCCTACTAACTCTAGTTAAGAGCAGCATGTTGGATCAACTGAAGATGTTTTAAAGAAGTATTTGGACACCCAGAAAACAAACCATTGCAATAGTCCAGTCTAGACGTGACAAATGCACAAACCAGCGTTGTCTGCATCATTCCGGTTAGCCTTTTCATACTTTTGGCTGGCCTTGTGCTATTTTAGCTCGCATTTAGATACTTCAGCAAACGTTTAGGTAGCTTTTAAGATAGCTGAGTTTTAGGTAGCTTTTTGAAAACTTTTTAAATTGGCTAGCCCTTTTTTTTTTAGCTACTGTAGCAATTTCTTCTTTTAGCTAGCATCCTGCTTCTTTTGGCTTTAACAACTCAGTTTCAGCTTCTTTAGATAATTTCTGCAGAATCGCTCTTCAACCGCATCAGACTGCATTTTTCAGACTATACAGGTTCATATTTGAGTTCACTTTTTAACAGAGTGCACTTCAGGCCTGTACAGTTTCAAGGTGGCGTTAGGAGTGAAGTCCAAGCATTCACATCCTCAACAAGACAACAGTTCAGTCGTATCTTAATCATCATGAGCTATGGTTTTAAAAATGGGTGTTCTCAAGTGTTAGTTTACTCAAACAAATATTACACTTTGAGATTTATGTTTTCAAAGTAGAAGCACTGCTGAAATGTCTATGTATAAATTACCTTAGATTAAGTAGTGTTTAAAATTTCCTTAGTGCTTTGAGACAGAGTGTTGAGTAAATCATAACTTTTATGCGTCGAGATTATGCAGTAGTTGATCATATGCTGATGTTTTCTGTTTTAAAAGAAATGGGTTGCCAGCTCATGTGAGAGGGAGATGCAGAAGCAGCGACAGTGTCTATAGAATTTACACCGGAAATTACTCTTGGATGGCTCTTTCACTTTTTTACCACCCTGGAATCTCATCTGTTGCCACATGTGCTATGTGATCCATGGCTTTACAAGCTTTTTATTTATTTCTACAAATTGTGCGGTGCAGTCAGTAATGTGTGCATCAATGCACGGCAGCTTTAAGATGCAGACAGTAATGTGTGTGTGTGCACGAAGCTGCTTTCACCTCTGAACTAAATAACGTCTGTGTTGTGCAACAGGAGAGAGAAAATAGTTCCACTTCCGAGCAGCAGCGTGAGGACCCCTTGAGGTGTTTGATCAGAAGAATCGCACACACATGCACACCCTGATATTTTGTGGTTGTGTGTACAATGAGGACTCAGAAGTTCTGTCTGATGTTGGTTTTCATTCTTAAAAGTCACACAGTGTCCCCGAAAGGCCAACAGACTGTCAAATGACTCTACCTGAAGTAAACCTGGAAGCAGCCACTGTATACACATGTGTGGGTGGATGGATCTGAATTCAAAGTCTAAGAATGAACCTACCACCCCCTCAGCTGCTGTTCTACTCCCCACCTCACCAGTAAAAGTAATGCCCAGACTTTCATCTGACAGCTTGACAGATATATCTTGCACCCAGTCTGCAGCTGGAAAAACCAGCTACATCTGGGATATCATTTTGGTTACCTAGCAACCGGCACCAAACCTGGGCATGTGTGTCCTCCTCCTCTGTTAAAAGCCCGAGCAAAGCAAACCAGCCCAGATTTAGTTTTGCATACAAACATGATCGAGGAGCTCTTCGCCAGGGTTTTCTACAGGAGCAACATTTGAAGCAGCCCTAATTCAGTTTCAATGCTTTTAAACTGATTACACAACGAGTTACGGGAACATGAGTGGGCAAAGCAGACGAGAGACCGTGTGTGATGGAGGGAAGACATGCACGACTGCTCCTCAGACTCTCTAGACTGACAGCAAGAACGTGGGACCATCAGATACGGGAAACTCCTCTCTTCTTTCTTTGTACGTCAGCCTGGGTCACATCAGGCACAACGGTCCTCGCATGTAAATGCAGACAGACGGATGCACACACCTTTTCATGAACAGAGCTCATCGCAGCCTGTCAAATCAGACCAAGGAGGTCAAGGGAGGTCAAAGTTGCAGAGAATGGAGCAGGCAGACAGCCTGTCAATGCTACTGACAATCAGATGGATGAGCCAATACCTCAGGGATCCACAGCCCTGCTTTTCCTCTTATTAACATGTTGTTCAGCTGCACTTGGACATGCTCTAAAATGCTCTGATTACATAATTTCAAACGTACGCTAATGCCTCCCTTAGATGTCCTCTGTAAACCAATATCTCCCACTTCTCAGTCAAACCCTTAAGTCTAAATATTTATTGCATTCAGGTTGACGTGCTTATTTGTTGCATCTTGGAAGAGAATTTGATCCCATGGTCCACATTAACATGGTTTTTCTAGGACAGCAGCTTCATTACTGAGCCCCGCCATGGCGAACCAGACCATTACCACTCTGGAGATGGAAGTCGAACATGGGGAGCAGAGGGGAGATGGAAAGATGAGAGAAGCAAGGATAAGGGAAAAGCAAACTGATAAAGCAGGGGGGGGTGGAATTGAACATGGCTGAACGTAGGATGCGGGCATGGGGACTTTGGGAAAACGAGGTGACCAGATAAATCACCATCCAACAGATAATTGGACGAGCCTCACTCAAGGGAGAGGCAGCACCATGAAAAGTGACACTATGATTTGCAATTAACTACAAGAGGGAGAACGGGGATTTTTCCCCCCTTTGGAATGATTCCAGGAATTTGATATCTGACAAGATGGTACAGGAAATTAAACTGTTGGGCTGGAGGGGACATCATTATAATTTAACTTGTGGGACAGTGCTCCTCTCCATGGATTAAGTTCCTTAATTTGAAAAGCTGGAAATTAGTAAAGGGTACTCCTGCACCCTATGCTAATTTCCAGTTGCATGACTCAGAATCTTGGGTTACGTAACAAACGGGATTAAAAAAATGTATACCAGGAATGAACTAGCAGGTACAGCTGGATCACTAATGACACAAACCAATTAACATTTATGACTGCAACAGGATTGCTCTTAGAAGTTTAGTAATTATAACAATTGTCTAGTGAGCAGTTTCCACAGTGAACAACATACATAAGTTAGTGACTATAGGCTTCACATCTGTGTGGTTCAATCCTCTTTCGATGTGTGCCCTGTGGTTTTATAATATGCAAAATAAATGACCTTAAGGAGAGGATGATTGAAATGGCCTCAGCTTTGCTTTACAGTCCCCTGTTTCCTGTTTGAATTCTGACTTTTTTGTCTCTGAATGATTAGTACCAAGTTTCACTGTGTACATTTTCCAAGATTTCCATACATACATTTAAAAATGACCATACCGTTTTGATTAGAAGACCTGTTCAAAAATAGAATAGAAGACCTGTTCTGAAATAAAATGAACCGTTTTTTTTTTTTTTTACTAACATAATAGAGCTAGCTTGCTATCCGGGTGCAATTTGTGTTGGTGAAGAGATGAACTTTAATGATGTGTAACAAAGAGGAAAAGCCCACATTGCGTGTGGCATTCATCTTAGAAAGGAGAAGAAATGCACAGGAAATATTTGATGATATCTCAGATGGGATGCTGCAGCAGTGCAGTGAAGATTAATCGCTGAATGTGGTTCTGTCATGCATGCAGCCTTTATTGGCAGCAGTTCTGGTACTGGTGCTGTGCAAGGCACCAAGGGAACAGTTATAGATCCAGATACACAAAGCCAATGTGCAACATATGTTTTGATTTTTGCAGAAACTTCTCCAGCTCTATAGCATTTTGTTTGTTTGATAATGCGACTAACATCCTACCATGTAATTATCAGGCCATGTCTTGTAACACATTTATTATTCAAGCAGGAAAACAAAATCCCTCCACTTTTTTTCTGTTTTTAGAAGCATTCGTTAGCAAACACTGAACAGGAAAAGCTGCTTTGTTTTCCCCTTATTCTCATCCCATAAAAGTTTTCTCCATTTATCGCGTCTCTATTTCGGGTCCCACTGACATCTTGCAAGATTACAATTATATATTCACTTATACATGTAGATAACAATTGGCCTCAGTCAGCAATACATGTCTTTAATTTCTTGCAAAGGGCACTGGGACAAAGAGCTGCTTCAGATTTGACATTTACAAAAGAAATTGTCCCGTACTTCATTTAACTTTCTTTTTAGTAATTTTAGATTTTAGCTTCAGTGCCATTAATACAAGGTTAGCAGTTAAACAAAAGTAGCTGCACCAGTATATCATACCAACAACTGTGAATTATTGATACAAAGATTACATAAAGATAAGTTTTAAAATGTTTAACAAAATGCAGATGAATAAACTAATAGAAAAACACATTGGGTTCTGTTTCAGTAGCAAGTCCCTGCCTAAAGCAGGAGTTTAAGTACTTGGGATTCTAGTTCACATCTGGGATTTTGAGGACATTGCTGTGATTTTATTATGACAAAGAAGGAGCTAAGTCTATGATTACGTTTCTACCATCACTAATGGTTGGGATGCTGGGATGTTGGGATAGCGACCAAAAGTACAAGATCTTTGATACAAGCAGCTAAAATGACTTTCCTCCATAGCATGGCCAGGCTTAGCCTTAGAGTTAGGGGAAGGAGCTCCATCATCGAAGGGTGGAGCTTGGAGTAAAGGTACTATTACTCTGCATCGAAGGGATTCAGTTGACGTGGTTTGGACATCTGATTAAGTTGCCTGTCTTTGGAGGTTCTCTAGGCATCTTCCACTAGGAGGAGATCCCTAGCAAGATTCAGAACTTAGAGGGATTAGGTGTCATTTCTGACCTGGAATGCTTTGGGATCCCCCAGCAGGAACTGGAGAGTGTCAATGGAGAGTGGGATGCCTTGATTTCCTTCCTGAATCTATTGCCTCCACAAGTCAACCACAAACAAGCGTCAGGAAGTGAATGGGTGGATAGAGAAGCACATGGTTTGCTCGGCTGATATTTTACAAATGTGTTAGATAAAAACGTTGACTCATCCAGCAATGGCCAGATGGCTGTTGTCACTTGAACATTCATCTTGATGGTGTAAATGTAACCAGTGAAGATGCAAATTAAATCATTTTCTCCTTCAATGAACTCTATGGACCTTGTAACTCTGACAGACAGCCTGTCAAGTGCTTATCTGAAAACATATCTTAATAAAGCTTTAAAAAATGTCCACAAATGCTTGCCTATAATTATGAACCCCATGTTCTGCTTTCTGTTGTTCCAAATTAGTATAAGTTTAGGTTATAATTAACATCCCCATAAAACTTTAAAAGAATGTCAAGAAAACCCAAGGGATGTTTAGCACCGTTTGATCAGAATCCACCCTTCATTCAACATGAACTTGTGCTGTTTGACAAACCTATAATCTGTCTTTGAAATATATTCTATACCAACATTAAACGCACTTCTTAATAATTGATTGTCCATGTAGAAAACAATTAATACCACTGAGAATTATTTACTACACATTATACTATATAATTTATCTGCACAAGGTCAAACATTTGTATGGTGCATTTGATTCATTAGACAGCATGGATTTGGATAACATTTAGAAAAATTGGTCAAGAATATGCTATGGATAACAATTACACTGGCATTTTTTAACATCCATGTAGAAAACAATTAATACCACTGAGAATTGTTTACTACACATTAATGAATCAAATGCACCATACAAATGTTTGACCTTGTGCAGATAAATTATATAGTACAGTATAGACA
>JARVJN010000883.1:18010225-18022976 GCA_031763805.1 Argolebias nigripinnis | reverse complement strand
GTTGTATTTATTCTGTCATGCCAACTAGTTTTAGCGATGTTACATGTTGTCCAGAGCGGAAACAGCTGATCAGTCACATGACGTGAATGTTCGCTACGGCAGAACTGAGTCGGCAAATCTGTTTACATCTGTCGTTTTGTGCATCAGCTCTGATTCGAAACCCCCAAAAACCACCTCAAGTGAGCGTATCAACTTTTTTGCAAATTAGAGGAAGTTAATTCGAATCGTGCCATTTCCATTCACCTTTTCTGATGCGATACTTCGAAATGCGCATCAAGAAACCTTGATGGAAACACAGCTTGTGTGAGTGCTGCTACAGCGTGCGCTCTCAGGGCATGATTACCTGCAGTGTCCCCTCAGTGTGGACTGAATTAGGTAAAAGGGCCTTCTCTTACTCGGCTCCTGTTTTCTGGATTATCTTGCAAAAAGGCCTGAAGCTCTCGACCTTGACCTCTCTAAGTAGCTTCAAACATCTGTCAAGTTCCTGGCAAAAACCAATGCAGACATGTTCCTGTTTTTAGTTTTCTACATTGCTTTACATTGTAGCTGTTTTTATTTAGTTTTAATTGTTCTTTCATTTTTTTCCTCTGAATTTAAATGCTTTCCTTTATGACTGTCTGTTGTTGTCATCATTCTTTGTTAAAATCACGTCTCTCTTGTAAATGGGTCCTCAACGCTCAATGAGACTAACCTGTAGAAATAAATGTTAAATGAATATGGGAGGACAAGATGAAGAGCGAGGGTCAAGAGCGGACAGTTGGGAATTTTACAGGTGAGTGAAGTTGAGCTGACTTCTTTTTTTAGAAGAGGAGGAGGTAGATGATTTCTTGAAGGCTCCATAGGATCTACGGTCTGTCCAAGAGGAAATGCAGGATTCATAAAACCAGAAGAGGAACACAGTTAAGTTTCACAAATACTATAATATAATATAAAAATATAATATATAGTACCATAGGGAATGGAGGCGCAGAGGTTAGAGAAGGTGGGTCTGTGATCGGAAGATTGCTGGTTAAACTCCCGGTACCGACAACATCAAAAACATATGGGTGAGATAGGTGAAGCACCCACACCTGCCTCCACCCTCATTTGTCCCACCCTGGACCCTTGAACAAGGCCCTTAACCCCCAATGGATGACTGAGAACCTTCAGACATGTAACAAATGTAATTGCAGTGTCTTTTTCTTCTTTAGCCTAATGATGTGTCAGGACGGCCCTTCACTGTTTGATGGTCGTGTTTTGGCAGATTATCCAGCACTGAGGCCAAAAGACAATTGATGAAGAGCAATCCCTTGTTCAAAAAGGCCCTTTTACTGTAGACTGGAAATGGAAAAACCCAGGTGAGCTCCAATGGTTTTAGTGACAGGAAAAATATCCACATCCAACTTAAGCAGCACGAGAGGTCTGATGAACACATAACTAACATGAAAAATGACATTCACTTGAATGACAGACTTCAAACAGATACAACTGATCAGGCAAGCCAAGGTCTAATAAATGCTTAAGTTACTAAATAGAATGAACATTTTAAAGATCTGTTGCTATTGTGATGCACGAAGATTTGACAATTGTTTTTACGCCGGATGCCCTTCCTGACACAACCACAGACCACCGAGCTACCACAGCTCTCTGTGTGGAGCAGAGAGCTGCTATCTAGGGTTCCTGGGGGAGCAAATGGAATCAAACCCCCAATTCTCCCATTGGAGGATTACTGTTCTAACCACTCAGCCACATTGTGTGCTGTATGTGCTGTATGAGTTTAGAGATGTTCATGTTCAAGTTTGGCAGGTACAATGTTACTATTATAACTGGTCTTGCATGCCTACATTTGCTAATTGATTATAATTTATTTATAATTTAATAAACCAGTTATTTGGACAGCAATACCTCCTGGAAGACAGTTTGATGGTTATTGCCTATTCAAAAGAAATCGCCATGGAACTCCATTGACTTGCAATGAAAGGTGAATCAATTGATGCCTGGTTACTTCTAATATTTCTAATGTATATATTTCACTGTTCCCCTTTCCTTATTTGTCTAAATGGCATTCAGTTAACATTTTGCATTTTTTTTTTTGTAAGTTCTGTCCTTCCCAGGACAATCCAAATCTGCCGTCAAAATAAAACAGACTAGTTCTAAGCCATACGCCCTTGTCTTTCGTCCCCTAAAATACCAGGCTACCTTCCTGTTGGCTAATTGCTTGTTAGTGTTTCTGGCCAACCAGAAGCAAAAGTCACACAGGGCTACTTCAAATACACCCACACAAGCAGCATCTGCAGCAGTGCTGCAAGATATTAAGGTGCTCTGTCATGTTTGTGCCATTTATGGGACAAGAGCGTGCAACACCATTTGGAGCGACTGCTCCTGTTGTGAAATGTTCAAATTTACCGGTTAGAAAGGAAAATAAATCTCCATCTTCCTGTACGCCAGTAAGTTTTCTTCCATTTAATTGAATTTTTATTGAAATTGTATAAATTGCACCTCAAATGAGTGAATATGAATTATCTTTTGGTGTAGAAGCTTTAGCCTTATTAACACCTGCTGCCAAAAGTTAAAGGATGTGTGTGTGGATGCACATTAACTTTTTTATGTCAACCCAATCCAACATGGCTGACCTTTGGAAAGAAAATACCTCTAATTCTGCTACTTTTATAGAAATTAAACATAAAATGTGTCTGATAGTAGCTAAAAGTAATTTAAAACACAAACTCTAAACCTATTTGCTGACAATATTTTACTCCTAACATCCCCCCAGCTTGTCTGTTAGCAATAGGCTATATCTCAAAACTACCTGATAAAATCTAAGGGAACTCTTAGAAATTAATCACTGGATCTACGTCTACAACTGGCTCAAACTAAGTTATTTTTTTTACACATATTGCGCTAAGATTTGGAATGGTATGAGATGAAAGTTGTCCTCAATATAAATCTTAAAAACTGACATATTTTGAAAAGTCTTGCATGAAACTGTGCATAATATTTACAAGGCATGACCAAACTGAGTTTAATTCTCTCACTTCTCATCAGTTTAAAACGCTGGTTTAAAAGGCAGCAGGGGATTGAAAACCTTTAATTTTTCTGAGTCAGTCATAAAGCTGATTTGTTTTGCTGGCAATTAGAACAAACTGTCTGTCAAGGCCACCTGACGGCAAATTGTTTGCGTTGAATCTGAACAAATAAAACCGGCCAAGCTAAAAGCTGAAGTGGCCGTCTGGAATTATCTGGCACTCAGGCTTTGAGTAATTAAGAGCAAGGAATGGTGGCTCGGCATTAACACTGCAAGTCTGAGGAGCACCTGAGGCTTTTGGAGTGCATAACACATTCAAAAGAATCTCAAGAGCTTCTTAGAACCGTGCAACGACGACTGCTGCAGCTGTTCTCGTAATTCATTTCGTGTTCAATAAAGACAAACAATAAGATGAGTGAAATCTCCAATATTGTAAAGTTGTCCACCAAGGACAATGTGCACCCAGTTTGATAAAAAAAAAGAACTGTCATTCCGTGGCATGAATAATAAAAAGGGTAAACAGATTACAATGATTTGAAGGTCTTATAAAGTTCTTTTCTATTAGCTGTTACAAACAAATCTTTATTGACTGCAATGCAGTGCCACTATCAAGACAGACTTTGATTAAAAACACGGCTTCGCAGCCCACCTGAAAAGTAATTTCCAAGGTTTAGTGACACAAATGGTGCTGTGAGACTTTGCCAGGTCTGCAGAGTTACTGTATTGCACATAATCGAACACGTTTACAAAAACTAGTATGTGTCTGCGTCACAATAAAAGACTTATGGAGCTACACTTCCAGGTGTAATGTCACAGGATTGAGATGGGTTGTAATTTACTATTTGATTTAAAGTTAATGATATTTTAACAAATTATCCAAATTATTTTTTATAGGTGAGGGGGACACGTCCCCTTTGCATATAATTGTTGCAACGCCTATGATTCAAACATTTCTTGTCAAAGTCAGAATTTTTTGTTCATTATTCAAGCCGTAGTGCTATTTTAGTGAACATTTTTGCATAATTGTGCACATACAATAGATTATTTTTATTGTTGACTTTATGAAATATATTAAGGTCAAAACAAATTATTTTCCATGCTTGCTTTGAGGCTTTTTACACACATTCACTTGCCAAGGTCCATATATTTTATTGAAAAACGCGAATGGTGACAGACATTGACGATCGATGCAAAATTTAAAGCTTCAAAGTGACCATTTCTGAACCAATCGATGATGTCACCGTGCCTACATCCATCTTTGATGTGGCCCAGGACACCACATGTCAGTTTCCAGCAGGAACCAAAGAAAACCTATGAGGCTTTCAAGTGCAGATCCCGACAACATCAAAGGATGTGTCACAACCTACAGGATGGAAAGAAGGGATTTGTCATGTAAGATGTGCAATATCCACGGATGACACATTCTTGGTCACAGTCATACAGAATCGACGCAAGAGCGGACTGGTTGTGTTGGATAGAGCATCTGCAGAGTTTTGAATTAAAGCTAAGATAGTGGAGACTTTGTGTTAGAAAAGCCTCATACCTAAAGTGTTGTTGTTAAACCACAATTCGACAAGTACCGTACCTGTCACCGTATACGTCACACCGCCTTATAAGTTGTATCAGTCCAAAAATGTCTAAAGTGGGGAAAATAACATGGCAAAGTGATTTATTTATGGCAAAGTGACTTATTTATGGCAAAGTCACA
The DNA here is from genome assembly GCA_031763805.1 of Argolebias nigripinnis. Lineage (NCBI taxonomy): Eukaryota > Metazoa > Chordata > Actinopteri > Cyprinodontiformes > Rivulidae > Argolebias > Argolebias nigripinnis. The sequence goes on along the minus strand of JARVJN010000883.1, from coordinate 18,018,264 downwards.
TCTATTATGGATCACCACTGTTGCATTGCATTTATTATGCGCTGGCCACCTGGAAACGTGGGCCGGTGTTTTGCCAAAAATCGATTGGCTGCCAAAAGGCAACCATGGCAGCATGCATGGGAGAACTTTAGCAATAATTTAACAAGTTTTAACACTTAAAAATTTATTGTTTGTTCAAAATTATAGCAAAGGTGTGTCTCAGTTAAACTTTTCCTTTAATAAATGCACTTTGACGGTCAAATCAGCTGCATTTCAAGAATCAATTTGCAGAAGCGGGAACGCACAGAGGGAGGACTCGCTGTGCATTTCGTTGAAATTTAACAAGATTAATGCCGAAAAACAATTGTTTGCTTGACATTCAACGCAAAGGTATGTTTCAGTTCAACTTTTCCTTAAAAAATGCACTTTAATAAGTAAGTTTTATTTATATAGCACATTTCACAGACATGAGTCACAAAGTGCTTTACAAAAGGAAAAATAAAATAATAAAATCACAGAAGTACTATACAAAAAGGTAACACAAACTCTAAAATCAATAAACAAAATTAACCAAAAGCCTGTCTGAAGACTGTTTTTAAATGCATCAGTTGACTCGGAACAATGGTCAAATGGTCAAATCAGCTGCATTTCTCCTGGGCATTGCAGCAAATTGCAGCTGATTTGATATGATGCAGGAGTTCCAGAGTGAGATGGGGGCTCTCTATGGCAGGACAAGTGTCTCATTAATGGCCACTTTTGCCTATTAACGAGACACTTGGCCTGCCAAATTAGTCGAGGGCCCTCTACTGGCTGAAAATGGTGGTGTTCAATATTTTCCGTGTCAAAATGAATGAAATCGTCAGATCTTAGCCAAAAATTGGGTTATAAATATGGGGGAAAAAAACGTTTATTAGTCAATTTGGTGCATAAGTCGCAGGACTTGCATATTTATGCAAAACGGTGCGGCGTAGACACAAGCTTTATTTGCATTTTGGCTCACCAGGATGTTTCTTTGCCAACAAGGTTTTTAAAGTTACTTAACTTGGTCATTATGATTACAACTAGCTTCTGCCGCTCCCAAGTGGGAGACAAATCAGCTAATGTAGGCCTGAGTTAATGTCAGGGTATTGATTTATGAGCCCTGAGTCGAGAATTGCATCTGAACCGTGTGAGTCTGTCATCAGACTGCGGTGGTCACCTCAGGAATGAGAGCCGCTTGTACTGAATGGTGTTAGCTGCAAACATTTAGGTCTCCTTTATGTTTTAGATTTAGTGTAAAGCTTAAATACTCAGATTTGTCCGATACAAATGAAAGACAAAAAGGCTTAACATTCTACGGGAAAACGCACGTCACCCTCAGCAATGGAATAATTGGGGACTGCCTGAATGCAGCCACGTGTTGTTATCCACCTGAAAAGGGTCTTGCTCTATCAACTTTAATACAGACTGAAACGCAATATTTAACCCCACAAATGTTATATGAAAACGACTGGCTCGGCATCGTGATGTGTGTCATTACATTTATTGGCATTTTGAGTTACCATGATGATAGTTTGGAAATCAATGTTATTTTTCTCATTGAAAAAACCCTGGCAGAACCCTTGGTCTCAATTGCCACAGTGAGGTCACATGACATAGAAGTGTCAAACTCAGTTGCAAAAGGGGGATAAAACAAATAAAAATATTTCAAACCATGGTCCAGTACCTACAGTCAGATACCTGACATCTTTGCTTGGTTGCAGGCTCCTCGGGATTCATTTTTTTGGTCTGTGATATTCCCTGTTGCTTTTATCGTTTCAAAATCGAAGATCAGGGTAAAATTCAAACTACTTTTCTTGGCTTCAGAGTTGTTCTGCAGAAGCCTGTGTTACATAAAGTATGCTCCAGTTTAAAGTAAACCAAGACATGATATAAGTATTTTTAAATATTTTGGGGTCCGGAAAAGATAAGAAGGGCCATATTTTGCCTCTGGGCCTTCAGTTTGACACGTGAATGTTATGTCATCATAGGTGTCTTCCTTTCAAAATGTAGGTACATGTATTTTCGTAATTTACATGTTAAAATGGCTGCCATGTGGCAGGCCCAAGCAACATTTCTCCAGGAACTTTCTATTTTGAAACACTAATGAGAAAAAAAAGGGAGTTAAAACTATTTTGGTCAAACTTTGTAAAATATATTTTGTGTGATCGCATGTAATATTGTGAAATCTCACGACAATCTTTAGAATTGTTTTAGGGAAAACTCTCAGCTACTACCACACCCAACTTTAGCTCAATATTTGGTGATTTGATAGAGTTGTAGCTATTTTTGCTTGGGTTAAGAGCGATTAGCTGTGGCATTCATCTTAATTTAGGTGACTCTAAAATTTTAAAGGTATACATTTCTTTCCAATAATCACTTTTTGAAAGTTTCGGTATAATTAGCTGAGTGGTAAAGCTCTGAAAGTCTCATTAAAATCCGCCCACTGGTTTGAGATATTTTACTAACACTACAGATAAATGCACACACACACCGCCTCTCGCCTTTTAGAGAAATAAACAAATCCGCACAGGCTGCAAACTTTCGCGGAATAGATTTCCGCGTCGCTGAAACCGCTCAAATGTTGATGAAAAATGCTGAGCGGGCAGTTCTTGCTCCACTAATTCCGAGTCTTTTGTTACAAATGCAATTACTCTGCTTTGTTTCATCCAACTCTCTGCGTCTGCTAGATAATGACCTTAAGGAGGAATCGCCCTCCTCCCACCCTTTCCAATCAATGCCACTTCATGCGGCCGTGCAGTGGCACCTCGTATCGTAACGCTCTGCAATCACTCAGCATCCGATAAGGACAGGAAAAGGGGATGATGGCCTTTTGTCCTTCTGACTCAGAATACTGTATCGGCGTAGGAAAAGCTCCATCATCAGATGGCCACGCGTTGCACATTTAGGGCCAAATCCACATTTAGATCCCAGTTTGCGTCAGACATCCACATCCTGTCAGTCACACGAGCTCGTCCCCTTTACATAAACACGTCGATGTTATGTAAAACTCCTTCGGAGAATCTTTCATCTCTCCCCGAACATTTCCATACATTAGTCGAGCCATTGTTTCGCCTCTGCTAAATTAAGCCTCCATTCAACGCCTGGTCGACGAAGCCACAAAAAAAACACACACATTTTAATTACGTCAAAAAATAAAATAAGTCGGGGTGTAATGACAAGAAAAGACGGCGATTAGAGGAGCTCGACTGGAGGAGCTCGCTGCGGTTGAAAGCGTGATAATTAGACATTCCTTTCTGTGCGTGCCAGATACAAAGATTCGCTAATGTGGAGCCTCTCTTCAATCTACGCACCACCAAACGAGGCATCCACACACATAAATGGAACTTTTTAAATATTTGACAAAAGCAACCTCATCTTGAAGCGCTGTCAACAACACAAATATAGAAATATGTCCAACGTGCTGAGGCAGCGTTGGCAGGACTGTCCTCCTTCAGTCTGCCTTTCTGCTTCCAATCTAAATCCAGCCAATGCGAGTCATTTGCTCTTTTTATACATTTAGCAAAGAACTGAGTGACACTGGTTTTAAAACGTCAACCAACTTAACTGGTTTTGCTCCATGGGGGCAACACGCATCACATACAGGCACAACTAAAGAATATGACTGGATTTTAAACAGTGAACCCTTGTCGCATGCAATCAGAGCATCAATGCGACACCAGCGGAGTTAGGTAACAGTTTGACAGAGGACAAGACACTGAGCTGTCCTCAAAAAACAACACAAAGATGCCAACAATAAAATGATCAACCACGTCTAGGTCACGGAGCCTGCATGAAAAGAACTGAACTGACTGAAACTATCATAAAAATGTAGATTAAAAAAACATTATTTATGTTTTGTCTGAAGTTTGGCCTGTAAAAGCATATAAATGGAAGAATTGCCAGACATAACTTTTAATATGTTTGTTTTTATGTTGATATGAAGTCGTCTCTGCATTAGATTGTGACCTGCGTACATTTATTTTAGTTTTTGCTTTTGTTTCGTTGCTAAATTGTGAAACAAGCTGCCAAATCTGTATTCATAAGGGGGTGCGCATGGAATGCATTTGATTAAAGTTTAGCATTTAGCACCTGCTGTGATCCTGTTAATCAACAAACTCTGGAAAAAAAAATACACATTTTTTTCCCCCACGTAGAAATTCTGTTTGACATGAGTTATTTGGGAATAATTACAGAGTTGCCAACTCAGACCTGTAAACAGCTTTGATTTTAATCCAGCTTTCTAATACCTCTTTAAAGCGATTCGACCTCCATAAGACATCAGCCCAGTTTTATGTCCACAAGCCAAACTAATCACCTTGATGAAAGGTAGTTCATACAAAATAACTCTTATATTTTATATTTTCACATGGCAGAGAGTCTAAAAATAACCTCAACGTCCTCTGCAAAATGAGACCAAACAAGTTGGGAAATGCAGAATCCTCTCAAATTATGGAACAGACTTCCAACAAGTAAAAATCCAGCAACTCCAACTTTCTGAGTGAAAATAAATGAGACACAACCTCCAACAGGCGCACTCTTCCCTCTGCATTCATCCTAAACGGCTGCGACATTTCTCATTTACTTTCATCTTTTGGATTTCAAATGACAAAACGTCACCTGTTTTTAATGCACATCTCTGCATCCTCAGCTGGGCTTACTGGGAGCGCGCGCTCTGTAAGCCTCCCACTGCATATGTTGAGAGATTCGCTCTCGCTCCATCTTCTCTGTTGCGCTTTTACGCACGCCTGGCGTGGCCGCCACGGTCTCTGCTTGTCGTTGTTTGAACGGATTCTGGGAGAATCTCGGTGCAGAGCCACAGCTTTATGTTGTGCTAATCGTTTGACTGATGGGACACCGACATTGAGGGGCACGCGCCGCGTTTCCATCCGTTTGGAGCGAACATGCGCTAAAATGTCACAAATGGAAGTGAGGAAACTAGAACAGCATCGGGGCACCCAAATGACAGGCTATATCAAAATATGTTAGATTAATATTTAAAAATCGATTTTTTATGTTTATAATGCAACATTGAGCAGTAAATCATTGTTTTCAGCAAAACACGCACATGACGCTTTTATCCAAATCCAAATGGCGCATATGGTTTCCATAAAACCACAGGACATTAAAGAAGTAATACAACCTAACTAAAATGAGCTCAAATGAGGAGGGGGTGAGGATTTCTGAAGAAAATCGTGCACATGTGCGCGGTGGTGTTGGCGCAGTGTGATCGTTTTCCATCATTGCATAATCAACTCAAACATCCCTGGGAATTAAAATGAGGAAAAAAAACAAGTCCCACACACATCTTCCTTTTAAGATGCATCATATGGAACAGGCTCTTCAATCCGCTCTGCACTCATTTGAATCCATTTTCATATTTCACCTCCCCGGATTATTTAATGTTCTATATTTGAGCTCCTTACAGCAAATGTACGCACAACTTCTCTCGTGTTCTCCAAACAAAAGCAACTTTCACATCTTGCAGAAAACTTGCTCAGGAGTAACAATGAATAGATTTCCCCACTGCTTCAGTTTTGCGCACTGGAGAACCATTTGGGTAAAATAAGAAAACAAAGGTGGTGATGAAAGAAAAAGCCAGTCTGGCAACCTCTGACCACAACCAGGTCCTTCTGTCGGAATGTCCTTGAGCAAGGCAGTTGAACAAACCCACAACAGGCGCTCCTGGCTCAGAGCTTTAGATCAAACCTGCTCCAGACAAATCGACTATTCGGATGTATTCAGGTGTGAGCAGCTTACCTGTGCGCGCATTGTGCTCTCTGCGCCTTTTGGTCCGCTTCATGGCACCGCGGCTGCGTGTCTGAGGACATGCTGCTGGAGACGAGGAGCGCAACGGCGGAGGAAAGAAGGGAGGGGGGGATGAGAGATAGAGAGAGAGGAGAGATAGAAAAAGAGCTGGCATTTCTTTCACGAGTCCTTATTTGCCTTTTAGACTCTGTCTTTGGCAGCAGCGCGTGAAGGAACAAACAGCAGATTAGAAGTGTGATGCTCAAGCGCGCTAATTAAAGCTCGTGGCAGCCAAATCAGAAGAAGCATGCTGCACATTTTCAGAAGAATCATCAGCTCTTTTAGCCTGTTCGTGCCCGTTCGACTCGGTGTGAATTGTGTCACTTCAGTGGATCAGGGTTTTGTCTGCTGCTGATGTGTCTGTTTTCCAGCTCCGAGCAGACAAAGAAGTGCACAGATCCCAAGTCGTGTGTTAGAGTGAGAACAGGTGGTCACAGTGCAAGCTGAACTGTATCAATAAATAATAAATAAATAACCAGCAATGATGACTAGAACCATGCAGATAAATGTGAATCAATGCTGTCTCTTCATTTATTGTCACAACGGAATGTCATAAAATGTGGAGTTCCACAAGGATCCATTTTGGGCCCATTGTTGTTTCTCATAATGATCTACCAAAAGCATCTAGTAAAGGGGTCTGCAACCCGTGACTCTGGAGCCACATGCGGCTCTTTGGTTCCTCGACAGCGGCTCTTTAAAGCCATGACCAAAACTAACATAAAACTGAATTTTTGTTGTATAAACAAAACACTTCTAGTTTTAGCCGTTTTCCTGTCATTTCTTTTGCAAATACTTTAACTTTGTGCTTTATTTCTATACTTAATTAAAAATTACATAGGTTTACATAGTTCATAGTTGTTGTATTTTTTATTTAGAAAACTATTTTCCCTCTCTTTACAAGAATCTTGTATTTTCATTTGTCTTAAATGTTAAAAATATAAAATGTAAAAAAAAATCATTATATATCTTTAGCTTTATATTGTCACCCCTACAGGCCACAAAAGTCTCCTGCAACACATTAAAGTGGTCCATGGGCCTTCAGCTGATAGTTACAGTTGTAGCAGGTGGCTGCGGCTCTGGACACATTTAATTTAGTGAACAAAAGCTTAAGCATAAAAATGGCTCTTTTGATCATAAAGGTTGCAGACCCCTGACCTAGTATTATCACCTGTATTTGCCAATGATGCCAATCTTTTCGTTGCTGGCTGTAATCTTGACTCACTTATTGATAAGGCTAATTATGGGTTCACTCGTTAGCTCAGTGGTTTCAGTTAAATAAACTATCACTTAATGTTAAAACAAAACTAATGTCATCTTATTTCAGAATACGAATGAGAATTGCAATCGGAAAGAAAAAAACGACAGTGTTTTATCCACAACGTTTTTGATGAAAATCTTTGTCTTAAGAATCATTGTGAATCGGTTCGTAAGAATATTTCAAAATCTTTAGGTATTATAAAAAAGGTTAAACTGTATTTGAAATAAAGTACTATTAATGTTGTATAATTGTTTAATGTATCCTCATATTTTTTATTGTAATTTAATTTGAGCTAAAACTTATCCGTCAATCCATAAACTTCAAAAATATTTTGTATTATCACTAACTCTTCACATTAGCTCCATCCACACCACTGTTTAAAAAAGTAGAAATGCTTAATTTTGATGTGAATAAGTATCAAACATCTTGATATATTAAGTTGTATGTATTCTATTATTACCTAAATACTTTCATAATTTCCTTGAGTTTAATTCTTATCAAAAGAGGATTTACATATCCCCTTCTGCAGAACCACTGCAGCTAAATTTTCATTCATGTATCAAGGTGTTGTTTTGTGGAACGGTTTAAAACAACTATAAGTGAATCATGTACAATGTTGTATTTATACGAAAGTTGAAACGTTTATAGATTAAAAAAATATTAGTTTTATTTTTTATTTTAATATTTTTGGACAATTTCAATTTTAATACGAACTTATTATATATTGCTTTGATGTGTATTTGTGTGTTTAGATGTACAGTATTTTCTGGTGTAAAGGTCGCACCTGAGTATAGGTCGCACCATCCAATTATTGCCAAAGAATTGGGAAAGATCCATATATAGGTCGCACCTGAGTATAGGTCGCACCTACGTCAAAATGTGGACCGTGTTTAGCTCTACTGCAAATGTCTCTTCCACAGGAGCGCACAGCAAGGCTTTTAAGAAGATTAACACTTAAAAACAATTAATTGTTTGA
>JARVJN010000883.1:17818603-17830679 GCA_031763805.1 Argolebias nigripinnis | reverse complement strand
TGGTTAGATGGCCTGCCTGTTTTGCTGCATGTCAAAACTGCCTCTGCTTCACGCTCTAAAACGGTTGCTGTCTTCAGTTGCTTTCAAATGAGTTACTAGTGTGTGATGGACTAAAAAAAAAGATGCTCTCATTGGCTTTGTTGTGACAAAAGTCTGTAAAACAAGAAATAAAAAAATGCATATAAAAGTTGTTTTGTTTATTTCCCATTTAAATAATTGACGTGAAGAAAAAGGCATGAAATTCAATGGTTATGGGTTATTGTTAATAAACCTTTATTTTACCAGGAAGAAATCCATTGAGAATATTAATGTCTTTTGCTAGGATGTCATGGGCAATGATCAAATGGAGCAACACAGTCTTAAAAACAGTAGTATTGACATATTTACAACAAAACATTAGTTAATAAACAAAGTACAGTACATTGCAAGTTAAAGAAATTACAAATTAAGAGACTTAAAGCATTAAAGGTGCAAGATGTGACTAAAACCTTGACAATTTCTGTTAGAAAAACTAATGTTATGAAATACTCCAACCTCAACTTAAGCTGCAGATCATTCCAAGACCATTTGCCAAAATAAGATGAACTCATTTTTGCTCACTCTGTGGACACAAAGGGTATGTTAAAACACAGCCGGCTACTGTTCTGGAGTGAAAAGAAATTTTGGAGTCGATATGATGGTCATTTAGGCTTTCGAAAATATACCAATGCTTCATCCTTCAAGTATTGAGTGAATTAAGTTCAGCAAGGGTACATAAAGTACAATGGTGAACTGTTATATACTTCAGAGCAAAATCGTAAATGGGGCAAAGTTTAGCTAAGGTAGTGGGGGAGGCAAATCTATAGATTGTGTCTCCATAATCCAGCTGTGATTAAAAACAAACTTCCATAAGCCACTTACAGGAAGAAATAGAAAAACATGATTTCAGTCTATACAAAAAAACGAGTAAATTTTAGCTTTTTGTTAGACATGTAATATGAGGAATAAATTAAGATCTTTATCCAGCCAAATCCCAAGATATTTGTGTCTACAAGTTCTGTGATATCACCAGTCAGTGTTATAATAGAAGGAATGGCTACCAAAGAATTATGGGAAAACAACATAACTTTGGATTTGCTTGGATTCAGGACTGATTTTGAATCACGAAAACCATTCTGTAAGTTAGTGGACTGCATCTAGAGGGCACAGACGAGTATAGAATTGTATCATCTGCGTACATATGGTAAGCGAAGAATTTTAGCTGATCACAGATTTGATATAGAGTAAAAAGAGCAAGGGTCCTAAAATAGACCCTTGTGGGACCCCCTTGTTCAGCATGACCACATCTGACAAAACAAAGTCAAATCAAACAACGTTTTTAGTCAAGTAGCTGTTAAACCAGCTAATCATGTTATGTATTAAAGCCAAGTGTATGATGGTGATTAGGTGACAGTGGTCCACGGTGTCCAACGCTTCAGTAAGATCAATAAACAATGCTAAACAAGCATGTATATTTTCAAGTGCTGTTTTAACATCTTTCACTTTTAAGGTTGTTATAAAGTGTAACTTAGATCTATTAATTTTAAATGTCAGTTTAATTCAGTATCAGACTTGTTGCTAGCATGACTAGGCTGTTTATTCAATGATTTTGAGGTCATGTTTTCTCCAATTTTAGGTTATCTTAAATGCTAATGGTAGAGGATGGTGCACATCTTTACAAAATCTATCAAAGCACATTAAGGGTAACTGATCAATCATGACTGGATTTATAGCATAATATAGGCTGTTAAAATAATATTTTGTTACAGATTAGTGTTTAAAGGAATGTGAATGCCATGAGCCCATTTCCTAGCAGATAAATTCAGCTTTGCAAAGAAGGGCAAAGGTGATTTTAGGAAACCGCCTCGAGTTACAAAAGCTTATTGTAAACCTGGTACAGGATTATGGGGGTATAAAATGTCCCATCCTGTATATATTTTCCACTTTCATGTGTCACTGAATCTGACTGTAATCTGTCAGGACAGTGACAACATGCTGTTTGACAAATTCTACCTTTGTTCATCCCGTAGCCTTGAGCGATGTAATCCGTATTTGTGAATTTATGCAACTCCGTTCCAAGTATTACAAAATCCTGAAACTAATCTCTGTGTTGTACTTATGCATCACTCCAGGCTATTCTATTAGAAAACATACATATTTGGCAGAGTTGTCTACATGTCTAGACTCAAATATGCTCTATGTAATAATAAGACCATCTCTGATACAAAATGCATTTTTACTCAGTGAACATTAAAACAACCATACCAAGTTTTAATAGCAGCTTTAAGTATTGGTCCAAATACTATTGTGCATATTTAGATCCGCTCTTATTTAATAATAAATAAGGGCATTAAAGATGGCATATTAGTAAGCAAAAGTCTATAAAACAATTAGACATTACTAGTATTGCCTTAATAGTGTTTCTTCTGAATTACAGTACCTCCTTTATTGTGGGAGTTATGCCCCCCACCCCCGCGCCATAAGTGAAAATCTGCAAAGTAGCAAAATTATATTTATTTTAGTATTTATCTTTATAAACCCTTCCCACACTCTTGCAATGTTCTAAACTCTTAAACCTACATACTTTTAACAAGATATTTATATGTACTGTACAGTACTGCATATGTAGCTACTAATTTTTACTCACCAGCTCTGCAGAACTCGGCAACAGCTCTTGATCCCGTCCAACCCTGTTCCTTCCGACTCGGTTCGTTTCTGTAAACAAAGCCCACAATCAGTCCTCTAAACTCTTAAACCTACTAATTTTAACAACATACTTATATCTAGCTAATCAATTTTACTTACAAGGGCATACCCTGAGCTCGCAAGTTCACATCTGAATCTTGAGGTCTAGTTCTGGTCCAGTTCATTGCAGCTCTTGCGCGCCAATGTGCATTTGGGGAGAGGGCAGACCTTCTGTTGGCTGGTGTGGAACTGTAGGTGGTGGATTGAGTCCAAGTCTGGATCCAAAAGTCCAAATGGGCTACGAAAACCGCATAGGACTTTTGCCATGTGTTCGCGCTTAAAGGTCCAAGTGGGCCGGCTACCTGCTCTCAAGATTCACCGATGGGTTTGGAGGTCTGGTTCTGGTCTGGTTCTGGTCCGGTTCGGTGTGTTTAGTGCGGCTTCTCTGCATCCGATCAGATCAAAACTTTACCTCTGGGTTTTCAGCAGAAGGAAACAGGGGTTCTGGGCGAGGCCCTGTTGTCTTCTGGGGAATGGGGTCGTTATGAGCAAGAATACATTGGAGGCTTACTGAGAAAAAACTACAAAATGGCTGTGCCTGTCCTAAGTATTTTATTTTTTCCTTAACTTTTTGCTGTACAATACTGTATCCAGTACTGTCCCAAACGCATCGAACAGCAAAGTAACGAGCAACTACTGTATAGGTTTATTGAAAGCAAACTACAAATTGGCGGTGCCTGTCTAAAGTATTTTTTCGTTAACTTTTTATTAATTCATACATTCATCCTGTTTTTAAACAGATAAATTACTTTGAGACTCAAATACTCATTTACAAGTGAGATAGATCTGTTTAGACAGACAAAATCCCATATAGCCCCAATCATGTGGGTGAAATTAAAGTTGACAATCGTTGAAAAACCATAAAAGAGCAAGTCCACCAAAGTTGAACGGCGAAGTAGCGAGAAACCACTGTATTGCTGTTTTTTCTGTTAGCTGCACCTTTCTGCAGGGGTTGTGACAGCGAGCAGACTCGCATGTATATTTGACAATTATTTTATGCCTTTCCTGAAACAACCTGGCCTCAAACGTGAAGCCTTAGTATCACAGACTATTACATCAACCACCGAACCACCCCAGCCACGATCCAATCACCATGACCACAACAAATGACTCATTCAATTGTTTTTTATTTTCAGGGTTTAGAAAACCTCCTTGGTTAGTTTTCAGCAACACTGCTGGGATGATGTTAAACCTGCCACATGCAGGGTTAATCTGACAGAGCAGTGGTTGCCTATTTAACTCAGCATGGCATGTTTAATTGTCATTATAAATGCTGACTCATAATAACTTCACTGTAGGGTTAATTCTACCATATAAATTGGTTAAAACAAGGATTACCAAAGTGCAGCCCAGGGGCCAATGGCAACTCTTCATAGCATTTAACGCCAATCTCTCATTTAAAAGCATTAAACATGCACATGGTTTTTTAATAAAGGCTTTAACAGAATATATTGCATGACATCGCAGTTCAGGTGAGAACTGGCAGACATTTTACCACATCCTGCAGTTATGAGAAACATTCTTTAAATAAAAGGAAACCATGCGGTGAAATGAATCAGCACATAAAAGACAAATACCAACATGAGCAGTCTTCAAATGAAAACATAATAAACATTATTGCATTTCCACGCTGTAAACAGGAGATTTAGAACATTACATATATTTACCTGATCTATGACAGGACAATAGAAGTAGTATTTCACTAGACTGCCATTGTGAAGACAAGAGTGTCTGTGACCAAGTGACCAGCAAGCCATGCGCGGTCATTTTTAGTAAAATTCTCAGCCTTTTTTTTCCAGTTCATGACTTGCAAAACTAGCCCATGCACATGATTTATTACCCCTCTCCATGGTACACACGTTAACATTCACACCAATGTTTGGGATTTCATCTTTTTAAATTAAAGATTTAATCATATTGTAATACAAACACAGACACATTTATAATACCATATTTTCTGGAGTATAAGTTGAACTTTTTTGTATGAATTTGCAAGTCCTGCAACTTAAACACAGAAGCAAACAATATAACTTGTGTTTCCATATTCATAACCCAATTTTTGATTCTGACATGCACCAGATTAAACATCAACCACCATTTGCAGCCACTAGAGGCACCAGAGAGCCCTCTAAGCTTTTGACAGCACATCTGTCAAACTCAAGGCCCACGGGCCAAATCTGACCCTTGGGAACATCTTGTCTGGCCCTCGAGATGATATTATAAATGTAAAATATTTTCTGTCACCTCTCATTTTGCTTAAAAACCTAGCATAGTGCATTTAGTGTTAACTTCTCATGACAGCTGGTCAACTTTGAAGAAAAAAGTCAGAATCTTTGACTATGATGTGGAAAGAGCAACGGAGAACATGAAATGAGCAATGTTGCAACCATGAAAATATGTCAGGCATCAGACTTGAGTGAAATTGTCCCTTGGTTTGAATCAAACTTTTATTATTGGCCCCCTTTTGTTTCCAAGTTTGTCACTCTTGTACAGGGTTTCAAACGAGTTCCCTTAAATTGCATGAAACCCTACAGACAGTGGGGTGATGCTCATGTTTTAAAGGGTCCTTAAGGTAAATATCTCGCTGAGCTGTGATTCTTGGCGGCTAGTGGGAAAACATCAATCATCATTAGGTTGAGCTGTAAATCTAATTCTTATTTTACTTTATTGTATAGCATTGCTTCCATTGCAGAGCCTTATCCCCAGTGTAGGTTCATATTGAGATTATGAATCATTTTAAACATTTGTTATAAATGCTAACAGCAACTTGGTCTGTGAACATTATACACTATAACATTGAGAATACAAGGCGTTGTTTTACTCGTGTTTATCTTGCTCATATTGTTTGGGGTTTTCAGCATTACCCCAGTTGTTGCATCCACATACGTGATGATACAAAGCATTGTGATAGTGGAAAAAAAAAGTTATTTATTTCCAAGTAAATTTTATTTATTTATTTATTTAAAACTGATTCCCACAATCAGCACACTCCATAGTGGAAAACACCAGTTTGCTGGTGATAAGATGGCCTCTGGGGCCTGCCCTCTCCCTCATCTGAGATGTTTCATCCTTTACCCAAAGGACTTCCACAATTCCAAACAAAACTGTTTCTCACAAACAGCATTCTCCATAAATTCCACTCCATGTTTTTGGTAATCAGTTTGTTTTGTGGTTTCTCGGATTGAGGAAGTCTTTTGGATGGAGGCTGAAACGTCTCAGCAAAAACAGAAACAGTCCAGATGACCTGACTAAACATTGTTAGATTTTATACCTGGATTATTGAGCATGAACTTTGGTGTTTTGAACCACTTTGGCATGACAGTCTCAGTAGAGTTGACGGAGGAGAGGGCGAGCCCCGGAAGAGTGGGCGGGCTCCAGAAGAGTGGGCAGGCCCCGGAGGAGAGGGTGGGCCCCAGAGGCCATCTTAGCACCAGCAACAGCTTTTTATTTTCCCCTATGGAGTATGCTGTTTGTGGGAATCAGTTTTGTTTGGAATTGAGGAAGTTGGATGAAGGACGAAAGGCATCCGCAATAAAATAAACCATCCAGATGACCTGAATGAACATTGTTGGATTTTATACCTTGATTATTGAGCATAGACTTTGGTGTTTTGAACCACTTTGGCATTAATTAAGTTATTTTTTATCTCTAAATGACAGTTCTCCAACTGGTGAAACTGGTGTGTTTATTTATTTAATGAAAATAAATTAGATTTTCAATGAACATATTTTTGTAGTTGACTGTTGCGTTTGTCGTTATGAAATATGAGGTTGAACGCAAGTTTAGACTGTTTTACATCCATATGACACCCTAATGGGCTCTAATGTGAAGTCTGAAACCAGTGCAGAGTCTTACATTACAGACAAGTATATTCATTTATGTTCACATATGTTTACAATTTACACCTGCACTCTTACAAGCTGTGCAAAAGCACGGTGAGAGTGAAAATATGCAAAGCACGGTTGAACCTCAAGGTTGGTAATGTTTTTATTTTCCCCAGTAAATCTTGCACTACGTCTTGAATTGCAGCACAATTATAATGCCATTGTGTTGGTACATTTTCTTGTTTTACTGTCAACAGGAAAACGTGGATAAAGAGATTCAAGAGCTCAGAACGCCTTTATTTTTATCTGTAAATGTAAAGTGATTAATGTTTTTGCTAGAGGATGTTTTTAACGCACGTTAAACAGATTGAACTTTTTTATAAAACTGTCATAATTACCAGCAGGTATGTGAATAGGCTTTTTTTAATGGCAGACTGTTGCGCTTTTCACTTCATCAGGTCTAAAGTGTTTGTATTCAAATCAATGCATACATTAAAATGAGGAAAATCGTGAGCATTTTCGTAGGTTTAGATATTTTCTTGTGTGTCACTTCAGAATAACGCCCGCCTGCCACGCTGCTGTCCACACATACCTCGCTGTGACTCCTCTGAGCAGTCCATGACTAATTGTTGCTTGGATCGTTTGATCACTTTCACATATGTGGAGAACGTGGGGTTCGGGTGGAGGTGGGCTCCAGTGAACCCAGGGATGTGTCACTTGGTTCCCAGTTTATTGATGCTGATGTGCTGTCATGTTTGCTGCTGCTGCGTGTTGCAGAGCGCTACCTTCCCTCTGCTTCACTGCACTGATGCATGAACTGCCTTCACGTTGCACGGCTCCTGCTCCCATGTGGTTTGTGTTGTGCATACCCCCCCCCCCTACCCCCACCCCTACATGCTCCCTTACATCACCCTCCTTGTTCAGTCTTCACTGTCATCGCTATCATCCTTCAGCCAACATTAATTTCTCTTGTTCACTTTTCAGCGTAATCCCTTTTGGCTCCTCCACCCCTTCACCCTTCTGTCCTCCACGCATTGATATCCCGTTCTGCTGCAACTCCATTCTTTTTCAGGCATCCTTGATCATTTGTGTCCTTTCCTCCCTCCACCACCTACCTGTCTTTGTGCCCCCCCCCCCCCCCTCTGTCAGTGAACAGTTGCATTGTTCGCTCGGTGAAGTCGACGCTCGCTGCTGTTATGAATGACGATGGTTCTGCTCGCTTTGCTGGGTTGTTGTGTGTTATGACCTGGTAAGGAGCAGATGCCTTTTTTTCTCACCACAAACTGCTCTGAATGCATCTGTGGCTTTGCCTGCACGTGTGTAGGTGTCTGTGTGTATGTGTGTGTGTGTGCATGCCCAGGATCTCAGGCAGGCAGGGAGACAACAGGTTCTGGCTTCAGTCCCAAATCTGAGCATTTGGAACCTGGACGAGGGGAGCTGAGGGTTAGGCAGATCCACAGCAGCCCCTGCAGGAGGTTTTCATAAACTAGAATTTAGGTGACCATTAAATAAATAAATAAACAATAAAACTGAGTGGAGAAAGAAAATAAAGTATCGTTAATGTGAACATGAGGGCTGTAAAGCAAAATGAAAATGTAAATTTGAGGAGTAGAAATCAATTATTAAATACATAATGCTCAGTTTCTTCTTCTTTTAATGTCACTGAGTCATTCAGTTCACAAATAACAATATTCCCGCTATAAGTGCATGAACAAAAGGAAAACTAGACTTTAGTATTAGCTGACATTAAGTTAGGGAAAAAAAACCTTTATAATAAATGAAAACCAGTTTTCATACATTCCAGTTTTTCAATTCAGTTTATTTCTATAGCGCCAACTCCCAACAGAAGTCGTCTCAGAGCAATGTACAAAAACATTCACATACATTATAAAAGCTAATTAGTCAAATATATCTAAATAAGGAAGCCAGCAGATTGCTGATTTTTTTAAAGGCTATAATGGCCTGGACAACTAAGGATCTGCACCGACACCCATACAGGAGTATTTTGGCGTTGTATTACCATTTGGTTCTTAAATGTACTCCCAAACCAATTTCACAACTATAACTAATTGAAACCAAATTAAGAAATCAAGATATGTACATACATTTTTATTTACTTGAAAAATAATTGTCCTAGCAGGGCTCCAAAAAGGGTCACATTGCAATAAAAAGGGAATAAACATACAACTGCAATTCTGACACAGTAGGGTGTTGTCACCCAATGTACCGGTGTATACAAATAGAATGCAATGACTTACAAATATCTTAAAAGTAAAAGTCGGCAGAGGTTCACCAGACTATGAAAACTGTGTCTAATTACAATTTCACCACAATGTTCCTCAAAAAAAAAAAATTGGGAAGGTTTTAAAAATCCCATCATCTACGTTTCAGAATATCTTCAAAACATTTCAAGAATCTGGCTTTTGCTCTTTCAGCTTGTTATTAGTGCACAGTTTTATTGTGGGGCAGCTGTGGCTGAGTGGTTAGAACAGTCGTCCTCCAATGGGAGAATTGGTGGTTCGATTCCACCAGAACAAAACATGTTGAAGTGTCCCTGGGCAAGACACTGAACCCCCCATTGCCGCCAATGTGTGTCCCATCAGTGTATGAATATGATAAAGTACTGATTAATCTTTGTAGAGATCTAGTAGAGTGCATGTATGAATGGGTAAATGAGGTCACAGATTGTAATTTAAAGTGCTTTGAGTGTCTTGATAAGATATAAAGGTGCTGTATAAGTGCAGTCCATTTATCATTTTAAAGCCTGCCTCACTGATGGTATGATGGTGCATTAGTTCTCTTGGCATGGGCACCTTATCTTGAAAGGCGCCATCGAAGCAGAATAATAGATGTTTTAGAACATATGCTCCTATCCAGCAAAAACCCAGGGTTGTTAAACAGTTCAAATCCTGCATCAGACCAGAATGGGACAATATTCCCTCCTAAACCTCCACTAAAAGTTCTCCTCAGTTACTGGATCTTCACATACTGCTGTTAAAAAACAAGAGATTGAACGCTTCACAGATGTAAACGTGGCCCAAACCTAGCTGTTTTGAGATAATACTGCCATCAAGTTTAAAATGACCGTATTTAAAAGAAAATATGCAATTTCTTGGTTTGTTTACTGTGTTTCAATAAATAAAACGTTTATCATATACAGTATGCAAATTGTTGCATTCAGTTTGGATTTACATTTTATACAACTTTTACAGAAGTGAGGGTGTAAAAAATGCAGGTGAAAAACTATCTTCCACCTCCTATCATGTTTTTTTTTTTTTTTGTATAAACGCTGTACAACTGTCCACCACTAGTCAGAGCTGAGATTTATGGGGAATGTATTGGACTTGTGCAAAGCCTGAGCCGGCGGGCACATAAGGCCATGCCATATGGCCCTGGCCACTGGCCCCAACCTCGCTGTCTGCTGAGAATTGTGTGGGATCAAATTTTTTCACCTTTTGTTTCTCACCTCGCTTCTCATTATCATCTCTTCTGTTTCCCGTAAATATCCTTTCCCAACACACCTCTTGGATTTCCTTGACATGTGTCCGTTTCATTTCCATACAGCTGACAGTCATCTCAGAAGACTTACAGTACAACGCAACAGCTGACAAAGCTCATTTTCCCCGACTGCCAACATCACATGCTGCTACTTATCAAGCGGTGAAGGGATCAAAGCCGCAGCAGCCTGACAAGGGCTACAACAAGAACGCCTTTCCGTGCCTTTTCCATGGTCGTGCGCTGTCTAAAGACAAACCGTGTAAAGAAACACGAGTCAGGAGGAAGTTTGAAATCTGTTCTCTGGCTGTTCCTGCTGTCACGTCAGGAGAAATTCATGACGAACACAAAGAAGTTGGTGGTTAAGTGCCAGCATTTTATCGCGAATGGCTGAAGACTAGTTGAGAGAATCAATCAGGAAGTTTTGTGTTGCGCGTTATTTCAGGCCGTCTTATTTTGTCTTTGGCAGTCTATTTCCGCGCTCCATACCTCCAAACAACACAAAGGAGATGCAATCATGCTGAAAGATACATGAGACACTCCTTTGAGCCCACACGCAGGCCTATAATTTGCGCACATCTGCATCCTCGATCTTATACCTCCTCAAATAGAGACAGAGTTTGGAGCCCGTCATCCCCACCCCGACGTCACATCAGTTGTCTCTGATGAGAGTCGGATTCTGAGGGAAATGGAGGACGTGTTAAGGGGAGTTTTCACCGAAACGAAGCTACTCTCGAAACAACACCCGCGGGCTTGGGCAGCTTTGCCTTCTGTTGCATCACGTCTGGCAGAAAGTGAGAGTCCCCGGGTTAAGGACAGCCCGAGCCAGATGGGAGAACGTGGGAGAGAGTGGAGAGGTGGGAGGATGAGGGGATGGCATTATAAAAACACACCCTATGAGCTCTGTGGTGAGCTATTCCAAGCACCTTTGTGGAGTTGCCTTTTTTTTTTCCAGATTCTCCCACTCTCTTTTAAGGGGATTTTCTCTCCTTTTCCCCTCTCTGTCTGTCTGTGTCCCCATTTCTTACTTGTCTTTTTTTTTAAATTTAGGATGTGGTTTTTTTTTCTGCATGCTTCAGTATCTTCAGGCGTTGCGGCACTTTTTTAATCATGCCAAGTTTTAGCTTTGTCTCTCACTTTATTCCCCCCCACTCCTCTGCATTTGAGTTCTCTGTTTTCTTTCATTTTTACAACCCCCCCTCAGAACGCTTGTCCCTTGGCATTATTCATCTGCGCTGACCCTTTCCTCCCGTTAGCCCAGTTCCACTCGTCGTTTCGCCTCTCGTCTGTTCTACAGCCTCTTCTTCCTGCATCCAGATCCCTTTGATCAAGAGCCAGTGTGCAGTTTCTTTTCCCTCCCGAACTTCTTTTACTGTCTTCTGACATCCTTTTTTCTCTCTCTCTCTCAGCTTGTTAAAAAGCAGTATTGATCTTTATTTTACTTCTGGGTTCCTAAATCAATGCTGTAGTTATCCCCCCATATTAACCATTAATTTAGCCTCAAACTAAATGTGTTTAAAAAGTGTTTGTGCATTCATTTCCACCTATTTTTTAATCTTGCTCACTCAAAATGGTCAACAGAGACAACGTACTATTCTTCTTTAATAGAAGGTGACACAATTTTCTGTGTTCTTTTGGGTTATTTTGAGATTTACTGTAGCGAAGCACTCTGTTAGCCTTTCTCTGGAGCTTTTGTCTTGCCACCTGATTTTAGGGCATGTAATTGGACAGTGTTTCCAACTCTTTTTAGTGTTTTTTTTTTTTACTTCTAGTTTTGATCATCGTTATAGTTAATACATCTGCATTTTTATGGTACCAAACCTCCAAGTTAACAATAGTAGATACAAGCAGTAAAAGTGATTACCACAATTTTGTCTTAAAATACTTCTTTTTTTTTTATTCTGTAATTTGGTCATGAATAGCTGTCAAATGTTTTGGGCTATAAGGCACACTTAAAATCCTTTATTTTTTTATTTTAAAATATCACCTATATA
>JARVJN010000883.1:17555481-17569459 GCA_031763805.1 Argolebias nigripinnis | reverse complement strand
TGGACATGAATGTCCAGAGGACCAGACTTAGCTTTTTTAGATTTTTCTACCTGGATTATTGAGCATGCATCAGGGTACTGTGGGAGTTCAGTTTTTTCTGCAGCCTCTGAAGACCAAGATTCACACCTGCGGTCCATTCCCTTGATGAGTGCCAGGAGCATTAAAGGCTGCAGAAGAGCTCTACTCCCTGCTGGAACATTACATGCCTGCCGGTATTTGTGCTTCTAGCCTCTTTGTGATTCTAAGAAATAGCAAAGACTTATATTATGTTCTCTTTGTGTTACAGCGTCGACGCCTGTGATTCTCCTGATCCTTGACTCCTCTGTGAAAACCCTGAGATCCTTGTTGACTTCCTCAGCTATCTCCACCGCCTTCCAACCACACCTGTGATTCACCTCCTACACCTCCTTCCCCTGTGCTGGAACCATTGGACCCCTCGCAACAATCCATAATACCATCTGTAAGGAAAGAAAACACTACTCACTATCTCATGAGTTCCACCAACATGACCTCTCTCCTTGTCTTCCAAAGTTCCAGATACTCTCTTGTACATTTGATGAACTTAAAGCGCTGTTAATTTTCCCAAGTCTTGAAGTCTGTTTCGCTTCAGTCCATACTCTATGGGTATTCTGTCAATCGTTACACGAAAAAGCTTTGGAAAAATGAGATATCCTTTCAAATGTTTTCTCTATATGTAACCTATCAATATTTCGGTCACTATACCCATCGAGCTTATTAAGCAAACTTTGGTCCTTTAGCTGATTGTCCTTGGTGGTAAAAACACATTTTATTTAAATGAAAATATTAGATCAGATGGTACATTTTCAGCTTGTAAAGAACATTCAGATTTTTAACTTCTGCACTGAAAGCTCATTTATCTTGCAGACTAAGTGCACTGAATGCTATTTTGTCAAATCTTAGTTTGGGTCTAGTGTCAAGCTCTGAAAATCCTGCTGCGGAGAAAAAGTGGATGCAATTAATCCGTTTTTCAAGTGGAAGTAAAATGTACCTCTGCCAAACAAACGGCTCCCATCGTTTTTCCAGTGGAAGAAGGAACGGCGGTCACCCGTAGAGCAACCCGACAGATGAGCGTGATTACAAGCAGTAATGGGTTTCACGCAGAGGCCAAGGAGTTTGGAAAAATGGAAGTAACTGGATGGATTTGTGTCAGTTTGCCAACTCCCGGTTGTCTAAGAGAGAATCTTTTATCACTCTCTAATGATCAGAGCTCAAAGATACATGCCTTAGTCACAAAAACAAAGTGGAATTGTCATCTGGACAGATTCTTCTTGGAAGAAACATTTGATATTTTATCCGAAAGACTTTGGCAGTATGAGGCCGGCCAACAAAATCTGTCTTATAAATAGCACCTTATTGATGTGATTCACAACAGCCTGCTGAGGAATTCCCAGAAACCGCATGGCTTTATACATGCAAAAAGGGGACCATGACCATCAGTCTAAATAATAGATCATCAGTGCATAACAATCAATTGTTATAGGCCTGATGGCTGCTTGCTATACCGAACCAGTCTAATGACAACCTGGCCAAACTTAATTTAAAAGTCAAGCCTCAGCTACTAATTCCTTATATGAATCTGAAAAAAAAATTTTTGCATCATGACTCACTGAAATCATCTTTTCCTAAATTATACAGACTCAAGTAATGGGTCTTATGGCTTTGTCACACTCTTATAAAATAAGTGCCCTTGTTCTTCTGTTCAGTTGCACATTGTCACCAGTACTTCCAGTTTTATTTTGTAGAATTTGTTTCCTTTGCTTTGCCTGCTCTGGGTTTTTGTGTTCCTAACTTTGCATTTGTTCAGTGTGTTTGCGCATTTACGTGCTCAAGATGTAGCTTTCCACTGGAAAAAGTTACTATTCCTCGCGGTTTGGCTCATTTAGCCATTTAACATCACTCATCTTGGAAACTATTTGATGAAAATAAATGCAGAATAAACACAAACTGGATGTTAAAAAGCAATGTTCAAGAGTTGCTGTGTTTTGTACCTAAACCATCCTTCATTAGGTATTTCTGTGCAGAAGAAGGCTGACTTTATGGTACAACGGTATGGTCCTCCTGCACTCTTTGGCTCAGAAATGTAGATAATTAAATACATTTAAAGGACTGAAACACAAATACTGAATGTGTTTAAGTCCTTTTCTTTATTCCAGACAGAAGAAAAGAATGAAACGCACTAATTCATGTGCAGTTTAGCATCATTTCTGCACTCCTTGATGCTGCTTCTGCTGAACCTCTCTGCTTCAATACACAGCAGGCTGGCTCTCAGTGCAGCTTGAAAAATTGCTGTTTTGTTGCTCTAAAGAGGAGAAGTAGAGGCTGGTAGCTCAAGAAAGCAATTTGCACTCTGGGCTGTGAGCCTGGTGCTTCGTGACGAGTCCTCTTTTACGGTCAGTGCTCTACTGGACCTTTTTTAGCGTGGTGGCAAGGCTTACAGGTTTCTTCCAATCTCTGCTTGCTGAATTGGTTTCCTTTGGAGGCTTTTACAACAGCAAGTGTGCACAAGAAGAGCAAAAAGGAAGCCCACCTGCCAGGCCTTGCAGTCCTTTAAAGGAATGCATGTCGCCCACCGACTTACAGGTACATGCTAGAGATTTAGATTAAGATCATCTTAATGTTGAGAAATCAAGTTTAGGCCATCTTGGTCAAACATGTTTGTGTTGGCTATTGTTGAAAAGTCTGATTCTGCTAACCTAAAACTCTACCGTTGCGTATTTTAGCTAAATGAAAAACGTTTCTCCTTCTGCACAGCTTGCAACTCGAAGCAGGCCTTTTATGGTTTAGGAGTGACAAAATAATCAAAGTAGAGCAGATAAAACATGAAACTCCTAAAGGAGTCAGTTTTGTTCATGTACCATACTTTAATTGGGGATTTGATACTTTAGTGATGCTGCTTTCTTACATTAAGCTGCTATAGTCATACCCATCTGCTCACAACAGACTCATGTTCAGGCTGCTTTTTAATGCACTGTATTATTTTATATATTAATGTTTGGCATATATCTTAGATCTTTGTATAGTATTTATTTTTATGCATTGTGTTTTTGCTATTTTTGCATGTAAGACCCTGTGTAGACAGTTTTGTTCCACCTCATGTACCCCATGTGCAAATGACAATAAAGTCACCTTTAATCTTGAAACTTTATTGAATGATATTGTATTTTTTATAAATATCCTGTTTGTTTTGCACTTTGGTAAGCATTTTATTGTCTCTTGTACAATGCTCAAGCATATAAAACAGTGTTGCTATTTGATATGGAGATTCAGATATATGTTGTAGATATTTTCTGTTATTAATCACAGTTGGAAATGCAGCACATCAAAAAGTCAAGTGAGATATTAATTTAAACTAAAATGTTCTCACCAAATGTGATCATGGCACTAAATACACAAAATAAATAAATCTACAAAGTACTTAAAAAACAAATCAAACTACATAAATAAATAAATAGAGTGTTTGTCATAACACTAAATACATTAAAAAAATTATTAAACACACCATGCACGATTTATTTAAACTAATCATCCATAACAAATAACCATATTTTCAAAATAGAATAAATAAAAACAATACAGTTAATATAAATGTGATTTTTGTTACACATTAAACTTGACAAATAAAGTAATTAGTGGAATAATAATTGACATGAAACCCAATAAAAATGTGTAAATTGGTTAGTAAAGCATTTTCAGCTAATTAAAGTACAAAGTGAATCATGACACCAAATAGCCCCATTCTAAAACCACATAAGCCAAGCTAAAATAATCAAATGTTTATCATAACACTAAACACAATAAGCATAATAAATAAATATAAGACAAAACTGATAAATACAACAAGCTTAATTATAAACAATAAACGCATGATTGAACACTTTAAAGTGATTATTTATGTTAATAAATTGTTCTTTAAGGCATTTAAAACATTTAATAATGTGTTTAAATAGTTATTTAATGTAATTACATAGTTTATTAATGTGGTTAAATTGTTCTTCAATGTGTCTAAAGTTTATTAATGTGTTTAAATCATTTTTAATGTGTTAAAGAGTTTATTAATCTGCTTAAATTGTTCTTTAATGTGTTTAAAGAGTTTATTAATGTGTTTAAATAGTTCTTTAATGTGTTTAAATAGCTTATTAATGTGTTTAAATAGTTCTTTGATGTGTTTAAAGAGTTCATTACTGTGTTTAAATTGTTCTTTAATGTGTTTAAATAGTTTATTAATGTGTTTAAATCATTCTTTAATGTGTTTAAAGAGTTTAAACACATTAAAGAACAATTTAAGCACATTAATAAAGTGGTTATTAATGTGTTTAAAGAGTTTATTAATGTGCTTAAATTGTTCTTTAATGTGTTTAAAGAGCTTATTAATGTATTTTAATTGTTCGTTAATGTGTTTAAAGAATTTATGAATGTGCATAAATTGTTCTTTAATGTATTTAAGAAATTTATTAATTTGCTTAAATCATTCTTTAACATGTTTAAAGAGTTTATCAATCTGCTTAAATAATTTTTAATGTGTTTAAATAGTTCTTTAATGTGTTTAAAACATTTATTAATGTGCCTTAATTGTTCTTTAATTTGTTTAAAGCGGTTATTAATGTGCTTAAATTGTTTTTAGTGTGTTTAAAGTGTTTATTAATGTGTTCAAATAGTTCTTTCATGCGTTTAAATAATTTATGAATGTGCTTAAATAGTTATTTAATGTGTTTGAAGAGTTTATTAATCTGCTTAAATAATTTTAATGTGTTTAAATAGTTCTTTAATCTGTTTAAAAAGTTTATTAATGTGCTTAAATTGTTTTTATTGTGTTTAAAATGTTTATTAATGTGCTTACATAGTTCTTATGTGTTTAAAGTGTTTATTAATGTGCTAAGATGGTTCTTTAATGTGTTGAAATTATTTATTTATGTGTTTAAATTGTTCTTTAATGTGTTTAAAGAGTTTATTTTTGTGTTTAAATTGTTCTTTAATGTGATTAAACACATTATGTAATTTCTTCAACAAACACTTAAAGGAAACACAAAAAAACATGCCTGTGGCCTGTTTTCTAGTCTCTGCTTATCTGAGTTTAGTATTTTCAAAAAAGAGTTTATCATCTGGAAAGAAAAAAAGTGGTTGAGGAAAAACATTTGAAATGAAGAAAAATGTGTACATTAGATCAAGTCTGTGAGCTGGCTGTAAGATGAAGAGAAATGAGAAGAATTTAAACCAGCGCTTCTCTTCCATATCTCATCTTCACTTCAGATTCGAGTCATGAATTTTTCCGTCTGCGTCGGCTTTTCTCCGCAAGTAGGTCATTTCACAGAACCGAGGCTACAAAGGAGAAGTTTGCTGCACTTTAGGGATTATCAAAATGACAGTAAAAGTCACAAGAGGGCACATCTGAACATAAAAAATCTGATTATTTTGTTGTGTTTCAGTATCAATCTTTCTTATGATCTTTGAGCCAAAGCTTTGATCCAAACTCTTGTCACAGGAGCTGGTTTTTGATACTTGAGCACTTTCAGCATATTGAGCACACAAGCCGTGCAGGGCTGTTTAGGATCTACTCTGCTGTTTGAAAAGACCCACTGTAGTTTGAAGCACAAACAGTAAAGATAATCCATGCACAATTCTGCTTTTAGAACTGTAACTTGCCATTAACTTCCTACTTCTGTACCGTTATGTAATAAACTCCAAGTGAATAAATCCATTTATTATCTCCTGAGAGGATCTGTGTTTTGTTTGTCATCTGTTCAATCTTCCTTCATGTTGTCAGCCCCTGCTGCACCTGTTCATTATTGTCCTTCCCAAGGTGTTCATGATTAATCAGTCATTAGTTCCCCTATAAGTTCTGTGTTTGTTTCTTCCCTGTTCGGGGATTGTGCTCTCCAGCTGTCATGTTCTGTCTTCCTCTGTGTTGCCCCTGATCCTACGATTTATGTAAGTTTTGCTGCCATGTCAGCTTTTGTTTATGAGCTTGTTTAATAAATAGTTATTCTTTATTTTATCCTTGAGTTTCCCGTGTCTTCATTTGGGTTCAACACAAAATGCAGAGCATGATAAACACAGTGAAGCCATTTTAATAATACCCTCTGATGCCAAATTCACTTAATATGAACATAAACACATTCAGGATTGACTTGTCACCACTGGCAAGCTAGTCAAACAGATAGTTAAGGTGAGTTAAGAATGTTTTTTTTTTTTTAAATAAAAGTCAATGGTACCCTATAGATGTTGAACCCACTCTGGTAGTACAGGTGAACTGTGTACTGTATTTTTCTTTGCATATTACACATTGGTGCCATTTATTTTATATCAGATCATGGAGAATGAATGGGATTTTATAAAGATAGGAGCTTTATACAGTAATAGGTGTGGGCAAATAAGAAAACACCTCAAAATAATGAGGGAAAAAAGTACTGGTACTTTGATCTGTTTCATCTGATCTGTTTTGTTTTACTTTTTGAATGTCCAGAGGACCAGACTTAGCTTTTTTAGATGTTTCTACATGGATTATTGAGCATGCATCAGGGTGTTTCACTATAGTTTCTCTGTCCATATAGGGAAATACTCAGCAGTGTCTCATTTCAGTTGTGGGGTACCGCAAGACTCCATCTTCAGCACCATTATATTCTCATTACATGCCTCTTATTAGGTCTGTTTTTATAAAGTATCGTATCACTTTCACTGTTTTGCTAATGGCCTGGTCATAACAAAAATGATTGTAGAACTTTAACATTTCCAGGATTGCATTTATTTCATTTTCATTGCCTCCAACTTTAGCCTCACCCAGCTGGCTTCAGATCAAATCTGCTATTGCTTCCATGACCATCCAGCCACTTGCTGGTGTGAGGAGAGCTGTGCGCATCCCTTTAGTAATGCTGTGGGTGTTGAGTGAGGCTCTCAATGGGCATCATTTGTTCTTTTGCTGACCGTCATGTTTCCTGGCATGAGTGCCAGGCGTCTGGTATCTTTTTTGGAGGGGGATGCAGAACAAGAGGGAGGGGGTATAGTGTCTGCAACAGGGTGTGATGTCTGTTAGAATCAGTGATGGAGCTTTTAGGGAGGAATGCTGCTGGTGCAGAAAGCAATCTGTCAGTGTAAGATTCTTTGATGCAGACCAGTGAGAGGATGAAGAGGAGCAGAAAGGGAGGGCATATTTATCTTTCTGTGAAATGAACATGTTTACAAAAAATATTGTTTAAATGAACAGTTTGTGCAGTTTGAGCCTCAGGTGAGGTGAAACCTTCAGGGTCCTGCCTCGCTCCAATAACAGCTTAATGACTCACAGCAATTTTAGCCTGTGAAACAATTCCGCCCTGTTCCTCTATAAGGTTAACATAAGACAAAAAGATCTCTCCCCGCACCCTTTCCGTTCAAAGATCAGCGCTCAAGGTACAAACTGGTCATCAGCCTGATACAAGTTTAATCAGATGCTTTGGCCCCCAGTAGCTATTGGGTCGGCTCTGGGAAATTGAGGCTGAATCCGAAGCCGACTGTAACACTTACTCTGGAGAGATTTTAGGGATTCAGGTTGAAGTTTTACATATTTGTGTTGCATCCACTAAGGTCCAACCTGACACAGTTTATGCATTAACAATGAATTACAAGACGACACACTCTTTGTCTTTGTAATGTGTGAAGCTGTTAGTCTGACCCAGAAACTGCAGCTCAGCTTCATGTCCCTTTGAATTTTGCTCATCATGTACTGGGATATTGCAATTCTTCTATCCAGATTCTCTTCACCACTCTGCATTATCCTTATTGTACTATTGTACGCATTTTAACCTATCAAGCTTCACTAAACTGTTATTTAGTTGTCCCCAAATCAGTTACCTTGAGAAAGGTTATTGTTTGGAAGCTGAGTCAAGTTTGATGCTTTATGTATATATATGCCATAATTCTATTTTTTTTAGTCCTTCTCTGCCTTCACCTGTCCTGCAGGCTGCAGCCACCTTAAAGCCCAGTCAGTCCCTTTAAATAACATCCTTTTTGTTTAACTTATTCAATACTGAGCAATTTGTTAAACATTTCTTCAAGTTTAATGGTGGAAAAGCCTTTAGATCTTGTCAAATATTTTAACTGGTTTAAAAATATTCCTCGAAGGAGAGTGCATTAACACCTTCCACCTTTTCGAAGCTTTACATTCACATCTGGTGAGATGTGCTAATGCTTGGTGTATGTGTTAGCTTAAGCATAGCAATTTTTGTGATGGCGGCCATCTTGAATGGGGGTCACTCAAAGATGTAATCAGTCATAGATGTTTCTTTAGTTGGATTCATGCTTGTCCAGTTGCGCATGATGTTTTCTAACGGCACAGACAAAGGCTAAAACATTATCACTCCTCTGGTGGCAGGTGATATAGCTCTACTCTTGACATATTGATTCATAAGGTATAGAGGTATTTGGCGGGGGGATGGGAGTATGATGTGTGGATGATGTATGCTCTCCAGGCTGATCGTCTTCGACTGACTGCTTGGGTGGAAAGTTAAACGGCTAAATCCTCGGCACGCCTGCAGAACTCCTGCAGCAGGGAAGCATAAAGCTCGTCACACCAGGACTGCAGGCGTGGAAGCTTGTTTCACGGACAGAGGCCCTTTTGAATAGTACCCACAATCCCCCACTGAAGTCCAAGTTCCTGAACAAGCGCCAACCAGGCTTGCCCAAAGATTAGACCTGTCCCTCAGACATGGGGTCCAGGTGAGGATTAACGAAGGATTACAGGCGTCTTGGATGGGTGGATTCTGGAGCACGCTGACCGCACTGGAACTGTCAGGTTTGGCTGCTGGATGAATAAAAACACGTTTCCATGTTTAGAGTTTTTTTCATGTTAAGCTTGCAATAAATGCATGTTTTTACTTGTTGCTTGGCTTTTTTAAATTACTTCCTGCTGCTGAAAGGACAGTGCTTTGCTAAATCTGTGACTGTTAGCAAAATATCTCGTGATGCACTGGACAAATTTGAACTGTCGTTTTTTAATTCTTTTATTTTATTTTATTAAAACAAACAGAGCTACAGAACACTACATAAACAAAAATATATACAAACTCTCGTGAAGGATATCATAACTACAATTTACAAGCTATGGGGGGCGGTTTATAAAATGATGAAAGTTGAAAAAAATATTTATATCAAAATATAATAAATGAAAAGTTACACAAAGGAGCAAGACAATATTAGAAATTAAAACAGCAAGTTTTTAGATAACTGTTGTGAGATGTTCTAGCAGTTTTCCAGTTTTTTAATCTACTTAATGAAGAATAGTAGGCTTTGAATTTGTTCATGAAACATGGGAAGGAGGGCTTATTATCCCTCCACTTACTACAATGAATGTGGTACTTGGCTATAAGGACGACTATATTTATGGCATCAGAGTAAGCTGAACTTAAGCTGTCTACATAGAATAAAATGGCATCAATATCAAAAGAGGGAATGTTGAGTTTTACTCCTGACGAGTTCTGGCGTCCGGAATCTACCGGTTTTAAACTTTGAGATAAATTATTTAGATTGTAGTGCCGCCTGGTGGCCGGAGGATGTAAGACAGAACAATTTGACCCCAAACAATAAAACATCACAAATAATAATAAAGTAATTTGATATAAATTATATAATTACAAACAAAAATTGGACATAAAAAATGGACATAGTTTACTTAAAAAAAACACATTTAAATAAAATAATGTACTAAATAAATTCTAAATAAATAAATACAAAATGAGCAAATTAAGAAAATCGTTGAATAAAAATAGAAACAGGTAAAATAAAATGAGCAAATAAATAAAATAAAATCTATTGGTTGAACTTCATGTTTAAATTTGTGGTCCGAAGAGTTCTGGACCATCGGAACCAACGAGACCCAAGCCACAGTACCGGGTCAGCCCTGAAGACTCAAACCAAACAGATATTTTACTTAAAAACATTTTTGATGAAAAAGGTAATACGGTTCAATTTGTTTAAGTTTTACAGACACTGACCTGTCCCTGAAGGCAACACGAGTCTGAGACTCTGTTTATGTGTTTGTTTGTTATATTGTTGTTATCATGTTTGTTTTGAGCAGGAATCTGAACAAAATCTTTGGTTCTGACCCGGTTTGATGCTGATGGGACACATGAACCCAGACATATCACAACAGCTGATCAGAACCAATCACATCCCTGATTCAGTACTGTTGAATCATCAGAACCTCCTGGTCTCTTATTAACTTGTGGACGTTCTGTTCTGCAGGTGACTGCAAGTACAAGTTCGGCCCGTGGAGTTCCTGCGACGGCGCCACCAACACAAAGACCCGGTCCGGAACCTTGAAACGAGCTCTGTTCAACGCTGAGTGTCAGACCACCGTCAGGGTGTCCAAACCATGTTCTCACAAGGCCAAGAAGGTCAAAGGTAAGAGCAGAACATCTGGATCATTGGGTTCCTGAAGGTTCTTCATCAGAACCTCCTGTTCTGAGAACAGAACCCAGAAGATTCTAAAGAACCCTGCAGAGATGAGTTATTAAACACAGATACAGTAGTTGTTTTATTTTTAAAATAAAATCTGAACCTGAAGCATTACTCTACTCTGAACTCACCTGTCTGTCTCACCTTTATGGGCTCTGTTCTCACCTGTCTCACCTTTATGGGCTCTGTTCTCACCTGTCTCACCTTTTATGAGCTCTCTTCTCACCTGTCTCACATTTTATGAGCTCTGTTCTCACCTGTATCACCTTTTATGGGCTCTGTTCTCACCCGTCTCACATTTGATGGGCTCTGTTCTCACCTGTCTCACATTGTATGGACTCTGTTCTCACCTGTCTCACCTTTTATGGGCACTGTTCTCACCTGTCTCACATTTTATGGGTTCTGTTCTCACCTGTCTCACCTTTTTTAGGCTCTGGTCTCACTTTTATGGGCTCTGTTCTCACCTGTCTCACATTTTATGGGCTTTTCTCACCTGTCTCACATTTTATGGGCTCTGTTCTCACCAGTCTCACATTTTATGGGCTCTGTTCTTACCTGTCTCACATTTTATGGGCTCTTCTCACCTGTCTCACATTTTATGGGCTTTGTTCTCACCTGTCTCACATTTTATGGGCTCTGTTTTCACCTGTCTCATATTTTATGGGCTCTGTTCTCACCTGTCTCACATTTTATGGGCTCTGTTCTCACCTGTCTCACATTTTATGGGTTCTGTTCTCACCTGTCTCACATTTTATGGGCTCTGTTCTCACCTGTCTTACATTTTATGGGCTCTGGTCTCACCTGTATTTGTCTGTAATCACCTGTGTGTTCATCCATCCATCGTGGGAGCAGCGTCTTGAGCAGGGAGGTCCAGACCTCACTCTCCACAGCCACCTCTTCTGGGAGGACTCCAGTATGTCCCCAGACCTGCTGAGAGACATAAGCCTCATTTACAAGATGCCTCAGTCTGGGACAGCGTTCCGACTCACCTGTCTCACCTGTGTCTCACCTGTCTGTCTCACCCGTTCTGCAGTTTGTGGTCGATCTTTGACGTCTTTTTGTTTTCAGGAGAGAAAAAGTCCAACTGAAGAACAAAACATGAAGCAGCAGAACAATCATCTTCATGCAGACATTTCAAATTGACTCCTCCTCCTCCTTTTGGCTCCTCCTCCTGACTCCTCCCACATTTTGGTAGCTTTTTCTAGATGATTTAACTCCATCAGTAGCCCGTAGTTTTAACAGTTTTTCCTCCTGACCACTTTTTTTAATGGAACATTTTTTGACAACAGATTATTGATGAAACTTGTACAAAATAAAATAAATGTTGAACATTGTTTTCTGTTTTTATTTAAATTGAAACTTATTTTTATTTAGACAAAAAAAGGCTGAATAGACAAACTGGATTGTTTCCACTTCAGATACGCTGAATGTAAAATGAATGTAAAATCCAAAAAGATTAACATCATCATAAACATAACATTTAAACTCTTCTGAAGTTAATATTTCCCATATAATTTAGACCCAAACTGTTCAGTTCGTTTTACTTGATATCAAATAATCACTGATCCTGATCCAGACGTTTATCACCCACCGCGATGAAAAGTGGATGATCATCTAATCACCTGTGTGTTCGTCCATCCGTCCATCGGGGGGCGGCAGCTGAGCAGGGAGGTCCAGCCACCTCTTCCAGATCTTGTGGGAGGACTCCAGTATGTCCCCACACCAGCTGAGAGACACAAGCCTCATTCAAAAGACGCCTCAGTTCGGGACTGAGACATGTTCTGGCTGCCTCAGTCCGTTCAGAAGACACAAGACAGCAAGGGGGGTTGGAGTCATCCTACCTCTGTGATGCTGACCGATGTAGCAACAGAGCCGACGTGAAGAAAATAAATAAATAAAAAACGTGAAGCTGCGGCTCAGTAATGTGATGAACCGATATTAGTTGTGACCGCCCACAGTCTGGGTCACACTTGATTATTTTAAATAATCTATGCCGTTTGTGCAGCTCACTCAGGAATAAGACAGACCCCCTGCCCCCTCCTTTCTTTTTCTCTGCTGTGACAGCTTTGGAAACAGAAAGGAGGAGGTGGGGGGGGGAGTCTGTCTTATACCTGAGTAAGCTGCGCTTAGCCACGCTCTCTTTTTAAAAACAAATTCTGATTTTTCAACCGAAGCATTTTTTCATCTGATCTGTTCATCCCTGCTCCCTGAGCAGTAGCAATGGGGAAAGACAGACCCCACCCCTCTTTCTCTTTCTGAGGCTGTCTTGTCACAGCAGAGAAAGAGAAAGGAGGGGTGGGGTCTGTCTTTCTCCATCGCCAACTGTGTTTAGTGTAAAATGTTGGTGAAAAACCACGAAAGTCAAACTGCAAAGAGTCGAGGGACTACTGTAGTTAGTTTTAAAGGTTAATCAAAAAGAGGAGAGCTAAAGTGAGTAAATTTATTCTAATAAATGACTAGGGAAATGTCCGACACGCATTTAATGCATCACGCTCCGCTTCAGCCCAGCAGAACCTCTTGGTTCTGCTCAAAGCTCAAGTCTGAGCAGGACGTGGCGGCTTCATCTGTGATTTATGAAAGACCAAAGGGAGCTTAAAGACAGACTGGTCTGTGAGGCCATTTTGCAGAACTATATTCTGAACATGTTTTTAGTCTCCAGCGTGTCCTGGGTTTTCCAGGGTCTCCTCCCAGTTGGACATGTCCAGAACGCCTCCCTAAAGGGGCGTCCAGGATCCTTCCTGACTTGATCTGAAACACATTGGCTGGCTCATCTGGATTTGGAGGAGCAGCGGCTCTACGCCCAGTCTCTCCTGGAGAATGAACTTCTCAAGAGAGAGTCCAGCTACCCTGCAGAGAACTCCTTTAGACCTCCTGGATCCAGGATCTCGTCCTTTCAGTCGTTACCCTAGAAGTACCATATTAATATTTTTACTTAAGTACTTGCTTTTAAAATACTTAAAAGTATTAAATTAAAGTACTAGCTGAATGTAATACGTAATGCAATGGTCTACAATACCATTTAAGTGTGTGTACTGTAAGTAAATTTTCTGTAATACATTGATAGTGTTGAGCCATTTTAAAGAACAATGCTGCAGATAATACATGTTTTTATTGTGTTTACTCTGTGACATAGTTCACACTTGGATTTGTGATTCTGTGCATCAGAAGTTCAGGGACGACCTGCAGAGTTAAATGTCATTAAGCAAAATAAGAGAGGAATGATTATATCTTTGAAAGTTTTTATTCAACACAAAATAAAACCAATGTATCATTTTAACTGCAGTAAACACACTGAATTAAAAGTTTTCTGTTTGAAAAAAGGAGCATTAGACACATCAGGCACTGATCATTTCAACTCCAGTTTGTAAATTATTGTCTAGTCAACCGTGTAATGGATCAACAATGAACAATATTTTAACTTCCTGACACCATTTTCAAAACTTGGACCCGAGTGTCGAGACATTTAGAGACATCTCTTGTCTCCTAACATCCCATGAACTGACACATTTTAATGTTGCAGCAAGAATTTCTTGTT
>JARVJN010000883.1:17385685-17395803 GCA_031763805.1 Argolebias nigripinnis | reverse complement strand
TTTCTACTGTCTTCTTCTTGAAGATTTAAAGAAAAGTGTTTCACTACAGTTTTCAGAGACCAGGGTGTTCCACTACATAATCCATCTTATTTTATTTTGTGGCTTGACTGATTTAAAAGAACTTGAGCATTTTTAGGTTTTATTATGAAGCCCAACCAACTTCAGGTCAAAACCAATTTAAGCTTTGCAAATGTAGCTGATGAATTTTCAAGAGTTGACAATTTCTTAATAAAATCAAATAAAAAGTAATGGAGTACCATTAATCACAAAAAAGCTGTTGTAAAGTCTATAGCCTGCAGCATTATGATGGGTAGAAACAATCACAGAAACTTTTCTTGTGTTTGATCTCTTGTTTCTACAATTTATTTTGTGTGGCTGGATTAAAGTCACATTTTATCTAACTTTCTGCCAGACTTCTGCTGTGAGTATAAACTGGGTTGTCAGTGGCTCACGATAAGCTCAGTTTGTCCAGGAGTGGTCACACTTATTATGGTCAAAGTCTTTTTTTTTTTCTTTTTTTTTTTTTTTACAAGATACATTCTTTATACATTTATTTTTTATTTTTTAAGGTACACATTTCTTCAGGGTACGGATTCCCTGCAATAAATGGACTACTGTATACGTAATGCAGTGCACACAACCCCATCGCTAAACTCTGCTTTATTTGTCAAAACTACTTTACAACACCAGCGTGCAAGAGTTCTGAAAACTGAGCTAATCATATCAGGCAGAGTTCACTTCAGTTTTCTGCTTGTGTCACAAGGCCTGGAAAGTTGGAGCATGAGGAGTTTGAATTAATTTGACCTAGTTAACATCACATCTCCTGGAATGTGACTATTGCACTTATACAGCCTCGACTCGAGATGCTGAGCAGTTTTTTTAACCTCATAAATGTGAAGACCATTCCCACAGTTAGTAAGGACAAAATGAGTTTTTTTTGTGTGGATTTTATTGAGCCATTTTTAAAATTATAAGTGGTTTTAACCATCCTTTTCACTTTCAGTAGTGATTATACGAGTGATGAATCCACTTTTTATTAAGCTATTCATTGTAATTTGTGTGTTATTGATCACATCTAATGATTAACTGCATTATTTATTAGGTTGATAATGACTGTCTAGTATCAGATTTATAATGGCAGTGCCGGATTGACCCACATACCTTATACTAGTTTTTTATTGATCACCGAGCTTTTTGATTATGTTTTGAAGTCATTATTTATGTTGTGCTAATTTTCAATTAATCAAAGGCAGAATTAGTTCATTTAACCAGTCAACAGGAATAATATTAGAAATTTTACTAAATGAACCTCAGCACCTGTAATTAGGAATGTTTTTGTCTTTTTATAAGCTTGCAAAAATATTTAATGTTTGAGAGAAAGTATAGTAATTAAATATCTGTTCTATCTGAGCTTTGTCCTGGAAAAGTCCCTTTTCTTCGGCCGCCTTTTCCTTTTCTTGCCAACAACGCCAACGCAGATGGTAATGGGGCGGTCGCAGAGGCAGCTACACACTCTGCCTATATCATACTGAAACTGAGGGGTGACTCAGTTGCCCAGGAGGTGAATAATTCAGGTGATGAGACGTAGACCTTCAGCTCTGAGACCAGACCAAGGCTAACATTCATTTAGACCTGTCAGGCTCCATTCAGCTGTGCAACGCTCTTACAAGCAGCTCCCTGCCTCTCTTTGCTGTCTTACATCCCGGCATAGGAGCTTATTAAATTGTTATTTTTTTGCTTTCTCACCTTCTGATCCTCCACCTTACTCCCTATGCGCCCCTCAAGGACCGTATTCTACAAATAGCCAACGTTTCCCTTGAGTTTTTCCACACAAATTGAACTTGGACTTCAAAGCGATGAACACTCAGAAATGCATAAGAGGATGTGGAACTCCTATAAAGCTTGTTCTTTGTTTCACCTATGGGTTGGAGCAGATACTGTGTTCACATTGTCTTCCATTAACAACCACTCAAATTGCTTTCGCTTGCACTTTCTTGAACATTTCTCAGTCTTTTTAGAAATAACCGTATTGGGAAATGTTTTTTAAAATGATTGTATCATGTGAAAACTATTTCTAAAATGTTGGCAAATAGTTTTACCCTACAGTATTTTGTGGTTCACACTTACTTGAGTAAAAGCATAGATACTCAGTTACACTTCCAGTAAATTAAGGGTTTATTTTATAAAATAACTAGATAAATGTATTCAGGATTTAAGGTAAAAATGTATTATAGGTGACACATTTTGCAGTGTTAGAATTACAAGACTTTCCACATATTTTGTACTTTGGGTTTCACTAAAGATAATTTGTCTGCATTTTCAATTTGCAGTTGTACATGCATTATTTCTACCTCATTAAACTAACTTTCAATAACTATGTAATGTAGGATATTAAATTAGCATAACTTGCACTTATTTTTCAAATATAATATGAATTGTTCTTATTCATGATCTCAAGTTTGTGACCTTTATTGACGCTGCCTTGACAAATTTTTGTCCTTCACCAAGATATATATATATATATATATATATATATATATATATATTTGTAAAATCATCAATCATATCAAAGTAGATTTAATATTTTTTCTAAATTATTTAAGCAGCAGTTAACATTTCCAAAACATCATCCATATTATATCCAGTAGCTGATAAATGCAAAACATAACTAAACTCAATACTTTACATAAATGTAACTATGCAGAATAATGTGCCACAAAGTTCTGGTTTCTGAGGTTTTTGCACTATACGACTTAAGATGATACCCTGTACCTTCAAAAGACTTCTTCAGTGGTCGATTCTGGATGTTATAAATGTAGTTCTGTAGCAGAAAGGCAGAGTGATGGACTGAGACAAGCCATGTTTCTGAGGTTGGAAAGGGAATTCTCATGATTTGATTGACATTGTGTGCAAAGAAGAAGTTATTGTCAAAAGTTTCTGCAAGTTGACAGGTGTGTGGCCAAGGGTATAGGTGAGTTAACAAAACTAGGAAGGCAGAAGTTTTGAGTGGTTGTAGTGAGGAGGTACGTTGGAGAATCCTACAAAACAAAAAAGTATTGTGGAACAGCAGAAAAAGGCATTCGACCCTGTCAAGTTATTAAACTCTCTCAACACTGCACTTTTCTTCAACTTCTGCAGATAAGGCATAATTTATGAACAAGACGCTGCATTTTTATTTGATGCATAGGAATTAATTGCTGTATACTGTATGTAGTTCAACAACCTGTGAACAAAGAAAGAAAGATGGCACTGAGAACAATCATAGCTTAGGTCCTCTCTTTATGTTAGATAACAGCTCTTTGTAACCCATTCAGTCATCGCTAGATTGTGTCAAATAATGGAAACTTCCTTCACTGTAAAGATAGTTATGATGCTACACTTTGAGTACTCAACTAATTTGTTTCCATATCTCTGAGATATGCTTCTATCCCTCTAAACATTTTAAACATATCCCACAACAATAATACAATGCCCACAATCGCAACTCACTCAGTGGCATGACTTTCTCAAACCATCTCAGGATTTAGCTACATGCTAGAAGATCACCTCACACTCGCATGATACTGCCACCGTCCTTACATCATTAAGTTGTTCCCGTAAACGTGTCACAATCGAGACTTGAGCTTAGGCATGAGGTCAGTTTGGCTGGAGTGTGCAAGCCTCATGCCATG
This sequence comes from Argolebias nigripinnis, assembly GCA_031763805.1. Classification (NCBI taxonomy): domain Eukaryota; kingdom Metazoa; phylum Chordata; class Actinopteri; order Cyprinodontiformes; family Rivulidae; genus Argolebias; species Argolebias nigripinnis. The sequence goes on along the minus strand of JARVJN010000883.1, from coordinate 17,392,132 downwards.
GATGCCACAACACTCAAGATCCTGATACAATGCCTTCACAATGTTACTATGGAAGTTTTGTGCATGTTCAAAAGCCTCTATGACCTATGTAGTATCACATTTACTTTGGAGCGCACCAGAAACCCTCACAAAGACCTTGCAAAGCCACACGTTGGTTGTTTTTATTGTGTATTTCTTTTATATAATTTATTGTAAAGGGGACTTTATCCATTTGGCAAGACTGTTAGTTATTTTACCATACCATTTTTTTTAATAAAGCACTTAAACAGTACAAGACTGATCAAAGTGCTAGGCTTGAGGAGCCTAGTGTTTTGGTAAGCCATCACATTTGTAATAAACCTTTAACTTGGGGGAGAGGGGGAATCCCAGTTGATTTTTCCAGTTTATTTCCTATTTAATAATATTATTAGGATGTGACTTGCAGTACTGGGACAATAACCACTCTCCTGCATATCTAGTTAGGTGTGAGTATGCATTTCCAGCCAGCCAGTTCCTGTTCAGGGACATAGGGAGCTATCTCCAATTGCCATTGATTATTTTTTGGTTGGGCAGATTCGTTTTTAATTCATTGCAACACTTTATTGTTGCAAAGTATTGCATTGTTACAACCTTCACAAAATGGTGCGTTTCCTGAGTGTTTGTAGATTCTTTAGTAAACTCAGTCATTTTTCTGGCATTGATTTAAAAAATATAGAAACATAAAAACTATTTGTGGTTATATAAAAGGAGAAGAAAATACAGATAATTTTTAACAGCCAGCAGCAACTTGTCGTTAAAAGCAAGCCAGTAGCAGCAGAGATGTTAAGATATATCGACAGGTTCTGTGTGATTGGATGTTTTTATGATAGTGTTTGTTTAAATGTACACGCTGAAACAATATCCCTAAATTATACCTGTTTATACTGTCGCAGTTTTAGTCATTTTTGAGCCATTCTGATTTTGTAAAACTGTAATTACTATCTGTCAAGACAAGGAATCTTCTCATCATTGTGTTATTTATACCGGTAGATGTTAAAAAAAAAAAAAAAAAAAGCATGCCATCCATCAAATTTCCATAGTCTTTTATTTGTTTTGTTTTGATTACATAAGGATCTTTTTGATAGTGTCTCTTGGATTTGCACGTGTGCTTCTCATCTCCCTCGTCTTCTCCTGACACGTCTCCTCCAGGGTTTGTGGGACACTCGGATTGATCTACAGCTCTCCTTGTGTGGTCAGCCCCACTGGAAATGTTTGTGTAATGGCTTCTATATGAGCTCTGTCAAAGCAGATGAGGATCCAGCACTCTCGACAGCCAGTGTGAACACCATGTCGACAAGCCCCAGCAGGGAACGCTAAGCCCCCTCTTAACCCCTGCTGCTTTTTTCTCTTCCATTGGCTTTTCTCATTAATTCAGCATGACTGTGTGGTTTTGCTATTATGACTCATGAGCTGCGAGAGGAAAAATATCATGTAGTTTGATTGGAGCATGTTACGTTGCCCATTAAATATGGGTACAAGTGTTGTTTAGTATGTGGTTTGTGTATGAGTGATGTATCTCAGCTGCCATTCCCTTTTTCACAAACATTTTCTTTTCAAGGCTCGCAATATTCATTTTCCTTTCCCCTCACATCCCATACTGCTAAATCTTTGACATCCAGCTGCTCGCTCGCTGTGCAGAATCACATTTTGAAGAAAGTGGAAACAAGTCTTAAAAATACTTACAGCAAGCAACGTTTCCTCCTGTCATCCTCTCATCTCTGCTCTTTCTCATCTTATATGCGTTTAAATCTTTGACTGTTTTTAAATTTTCTCCCTTGATATTTCCATTTCTCCGTCTTTGTTTTTACTTTCCGTTTTCTGTCTAGTTGGAGTTGCTGATGTGCCAGTGTTGTCAGAGCCTCACTTGCTTTCCATTGTGGTTTATTCTTCTAGCTTCTCTTGTTGACACAGAGATGCCAGTGTGTATTTGTATTCATACTTTTTTTTTTTTAAAGACCCTGTTTTCATTTGCATCCCCAGAAGTACTGGTCCCCAGACTCCTGAAATTGTTCTCTGTCATAACTGATGGGCAACTTTATAGTACAGTATGCAGCTAAGATGTCACCACTGGAACCGGACTTCTCAGGTTTTCTATAACTTGTTTCCTCTAAATGAAAAAGGAGGGCAGGGGAAAAGCAACACATGATATGTAAGAAGCAGCCACGGTAAAATGAGGCTGAAAAGTGTTTGTTTTTTTGATGTCGTCCTCTCAGCATAATTCATGCTCAGTAAAATCTAGGACATAATCTTCCACTCTTCTCAGCCCCAGCAGTTCACAGAGCAGCATGTTTACTGCATTATAAAAATAAGACTAACAGAAGGTGCACAAAATGGCATCTCTTCTGAAGTTTGTCCCTTTTTATATTACTTTTTTTTGTCCCATGTTAAAAAGTGAGCTTGACGTTAAAAATATGTTTATTATTGTTTTTGTTTTTTTTTGGTGTACATTTACTGCAGGTTTCTATTGTTTCGTTAATTTAACCTTTATTTATACAGATTAATCACATTGAGCCTCGAAGACTCATTAACAAGTAAGACCTGTTTTAGATAAACAGACAAAAAAGTATGGAAAAGAGAAAACATGAGGGGAGGTATAAAAACAGTGTGAGAGTTTGGGGAGAGAGCTTGCACATAAATGGCACATAATGACGTCATGGTACATTTATGAGAGGAGGCCGACAAAGATGGTGAGTTATCCGTAAACACTGCCAGAAAGTTTCATTGTCCTGATAAGAGATGGTACAGTGTCTATCAGCAGACTCAGCTCTGATAAAGGTCCACATGTGTCCTCGGAAAGGGGGAAAATTGTCTGTGAACACTGCCAAAAAGTTCCATTGTCCTGATAAGAGATGGCACAATGTCTATCAGCAGACTCTGCTCTGATACAGGTTCACAGGTGGCCTCGGAAAGGGAGTGCATTGTCGGTGAACACTGCCAGAAAGTTCCATTGTCCTGATAAGAGATGATACAATGTCTATCAGCAGACTCAGCTCTGATAAAGGTCCACAGGTGTCCTCGGAAAGGGGTACAATTGTCGGTGAACACTGCCAGAAAGTTCCATTGTCCTGATAAGAGATGATACATTGTCTATCAGCAGACTCTGCTCTGATACAGGTCCACAGGTGTTCTCGGAAAGGGTGTGAATTGTCCATGAACACTGCCTGAAAGTTCCAGTCCTGATAAGAGATGGTACAATGTCTATCAGCCGGCTCTGATACAGTTCCACAGAAGTCCTCGGGAAGGGAGCGGGAGGTGGTGGGGGGGGGGGGCGGAGCTTCGAGTTTGCTTAACCTCCAGGATAATTTTAGATAAGTTGGCCTAGTCAAGGTCAAGTGGGGATGCCAGATTCAGATAACACTACCGGTAATTATTGTGGGACAGGCCAACTCTGATTTATTTAATCTGCCTTCAAAGTTCTGCTGGTACCTCTCAGTGGCAATCCAAAACAGCCTAATTTTGTGGTCACTCCATCGTGCAGTGCTTATAACCTTCTCCAAGGTCGATTCCTTTGCGCCAGCAAGTTCCAGGAGCCGCAAGTGGCCTGGGATTCTTAGAAATCGCATTCAGTTTACGGCTTAGCTCACAAAGCATCTGAGTCTGAGCGCTAGAAGCACAATATATTCCTTCACACAAGACATGCCGCCTTACAATTGCCTGAACCTCTGCCAGGATCTTCCAAATTTGTCAATATGCCAGGTACCCGCCAATTCCTAAAAGCAGAAATCCTGTTATCATAAATCCAATTATGTACACATCTTCAACATTCTCAATGGACATTAAGGACAGACACACCATCGTCCACTCGCCCCAAGAATCCATGGTATATGCAGCTGTGAATGTCCCTTCAGGGCATGAGGGTTCTCCTGCACCCTGTCTTCTGTCCAGGGGTGGGTGTCCGTGGGTCCTCTCACTGAAAATTTTGAATAACAGAGATGCCATTTCCTGCATTTTGATGTATTTTAACAGATTGTTTTACATCAACATTTACCTACATTTGTAAACACTTAATAAAATTACTATTTTGGAGAAGAACAGCAGGTTGTGTGTCAATGAGCAGCTCCAATTTTGTCAAGTGTCCTGAACCCCGCTCCTTCCTCCCCTCACTTCACGGTTCTTAGCTGAACTCTTTGCTCTTGCTCCAGTCTCGTGGCACCGTTTGAAGCAACTGAAGGCTTCAGTTCTCTGTTGTTGGATAATCCATCCATCCATCCATCCATCCATCCATCCATCCATCCATCCATCCATCTATCTATCCATCCATTCCTATTTTTTTATTAAAGTAAATTGGAATGTGGTTTTGACACTTTGGTCACTGTTGGTTGGCGGATCCCATGAAAGAGTTGCCGGAACAGAGCGGGTCAAAATGAGAGAGTGCCCGTATCTTGTTCCTGCAGGATCTGGCTCAAATTAAGCACTGGGTATACCTAGACAACAAGCTGCTAACATCTTGACTTGGACTGTTGAAATTCAGTGTGTGATAAAACACAGAAAGGGAATTAGTGCCCAATGACTTTTGTGATGACTAGATTTATAAACATTTCCAAAACGTGTCTGATGAATGTCTGTAGCAGTGGTCCTCAATCCTGGTCCTTGCTGGCCAGTATCCTGCATGTTTTAGATGTTTTCCTGCTTCAGCACACCTGATTTCAATCATTGGTTTATTAACAGGCTTCAGCAAAGCATGTAGAGGTAAACGAACCAGTAAATCAGGTGTGCTGGAGCAAAGAAACTTCTATAACATACAGGATAGTGACCCTCAAGGACCAGGATTAAGGATCATTGCTCTACTTTTCACAGCCTGGCCAAACAAATGGTCTACATCTGGATTTCATTAGGCCAATAAAATAATTAACTTGTCACTGGAAAAGTAGTGCAGTAGTATGTATTTTTTATGTGGCACATTATTTAACCATAATTGATTCAGTGAGCAGGTGTTCCTTTTTTAAACAGTCTTGTTAGAATATAATGCTGGGTTCTGTTTGCCTCAGATGTCGAGGTTTGGGTGTTAGAGTGACACAGCACCAAACTTTACCACAGTACAGTTTTAAGATGGGAAATAAGTACAATTTACTCATTCCCATTTCCCATGCTCTGTGATGAGCTATTTGTAGCTATGCAGTCAAACACTGAAGCATCATGTTTGAATCATGCACTAGTTAAGACCCACTGTGAGCCTTGTTCTGCAAAAAGTTGTTAACAAATAAATGAGTCATTCAATCACTGAATTCTGAGTGTTTGTGATCATGGAGACCAGCAAACCATACGGCCACCATTTGAGCAGCTAATTTTGGGTCATCGTTCATAAGCTGTACTTATGAATGATTTTCACAAACTAGTCCCCAACTGTTGCAGCCCACTGAGATGCTGGTTTTTTAAAAACTGCTTTTTATTCTAACTGGCATTTGTAATGTACTAAATCTCATTTAATTCTCTTATAACTTTACAGAATTGACTTTAACATTGTTTCAATCCCAATCTGCTTTGGACATGTATGATTTAGAGTTGTTTTGTTATCCTAAGAAGATTTTTGGTGCGAGTTGACTCTAAAAATAAACTGAAGTAAATTCACTAGTGATGGTTGTGCATTACTGTTTTCAGCTGATTAAATTAAGTACATCCTGACAGAACTGCTAAAATATAACTGTGACTCGCTTCATGTTGAGTCTTGAGCAAACCATGCAGCATTTTAAGCTTCAACATTTGGAATAAACCTCCAGCTCTCAAAGGCGTCCAGTCTTTTTTCCTGTCTAGGAACTCAGAAATTTGGACTTCGGAGTTCAAATGAAGTTTATCATCTGTCCAAAATATGGAAAGAAAAACAAACATTTTTTTCCATCTCCAGAGTTAATATGGGTCTGCTTCAAGCAAACAAAAGCCTAGATGGCTGAAATTGTTATAACTGAACTGTGTTGAATCATTAAAACCCACTTTTCTTCTTTGAGATGATGAATCGTTTTAATAACTAGAGATGCTAAATGATTGATGGACACGCCACGGTTTGATGAAATCACCAGTGGAACATAGCAACAAGTAATAGAAACCCTATTAACCTTTTTCTACATGCACAGTGTGAAGTGAACTGAACAGATGTGTAGCCCTTAAAAACACTCAAACGCAAGTGATGCATACTTGAGGAAATTTTTTTTTTTTATTTGCTTGTGAAAAAACATTTCCACATTTTCCCTGAAACAGAGTAAATGGAGCGTTATGGTAAGGATTATGGTAGACGAAGTGATGCTCCCATCTAGCCTCATGCCTCCCATACAAACATGTGGGGGGATGTGGTTTCTTTGTTTGGTCCGATCTAGTTTCAACTTGAAAAATAAAGTCAGCTGACTGTTTTAATAGATTAGATTTTTGTATTTCTTTTTTGTTAGACTTGTTCAAAAATGTTAGGCTCAAATGGTTGGGGGGGGGGGGGGGGGGGGT
>JARVJN010000883.1:17160591-17170681 GCA_031763805.1 Argolebias nigripinnis | reverse complement strand
GAGGGCTCTCCGAGTGAGGCGGTTGCAGTGTAAGTCCTGCAGTGAGGGGAAGGAGGTGCCGACGATCTTCTCAGCTGTTCTCACGATGCGCTGAGATGCGCTCAATTGTTATGCTCCTTGTGGCTTTTTCAGTATCGTCTTTTTTTTTCTGTTTCAACTACTATTTAGCTGGGGGGTTTTATGCAAATTGTAGCTTTTTCAGCTAATTCCACTTAAAAAAAAATCTCATTTCAACTCTCTCCACTTCCTTCTCATAGGCTAAACTTCTTTCTACCTTGTTGCCTACTTTTTAGATTTAAAAAAAAAAAAAATTACTAATTGTAGCCTTATTTTTAGCCAACGCCCTAATTGTTCTGCTCATTTCTACTTATTTAAACCTAATTCAGCAAATATGTATTATTTCTGCTTTTTCCTGCCAATTTAGGCTTGTTGTTTCATTTCAGTATGTTTTTTTTATTTTATTTATTTAGCTAATTTCAGCTGTTTTTCAGCTAATTCTCCTGCTGCAATAAACATTCACACTGCATTTTAGCAGGAAGTGCAATTCCTCTAGTTTAATCCAGGTTATGTCTGTACTTTGGAACACGTAGACATCTGAACGTGTAGTTAGTTGGCTTTGCATGAACAGCAAAGTGCAAAGTTAGGTAAAGGGCCCAGATATGAATTACAAGCTGTAACACATCCCTTGTTCAAGTCGGTTTCCCTCCCAGTTAAGGTCAGAGTATTTCTTCATAAAACCAGCCACAACAAAGCCTCTTTCTGTCCCACATTATTCATATCAGCATCTGCATCCTGCCTCGTAAACTCTGTTACCTGGTCCTCAGAAAAGTATCTGTTGCCTGGTTTGTGTCTCCTCTTCCATTTCTGTAATCTTGTCTCAACTCATTTTTTGGCTCAAGGGAATTCTGATATAGACTTCTTTTTTTCTGGAATTGTATGTTTAGAAATAAGACCAATGTCATCACTCAAAGTATAGTAGATTATTAGCTTTATTGGACTCCGTGCTAATTAAGAAAAAACTCATTTTAAAACTTCTCAGCGTTTTTAATGCTTAATGTAAATCTGACATAAGATTTCTTAAATGAATATTCTTCACGCGTCACATACATTACATATTTATACTTTAGGCCTCTTCCTGTATGGAACACCAAAATGCTCAAAATTAAATACATAAAGCATTATGAAATAAGTATCTAAGCTCATTATTATGGAAAGTTTGTTTTTCATTTTTTTTCATAATTGTGACTTTCATGATGGCTTATTTATTTCATAATGCCACTTTTCAGAAGAATGACTTCAGCTGTCAATCAACGTCAATGGGTTGGACCGTCACGCCCACTAGCTGATCCTTCACATCCATTTTTCCTGCTGCTCACTGGTACAGCTAGCATAGCAGCTAGCAGCAACTTGCTAGGTGAACAGTCATGAAGGATGGTAGAGTTATGAACTTCTTTCAGCTCAGGTAACTTTTAGCAGCTCAAATTGAGTGGATAACTTTCTCATAAGATGCAGGTGTTGTGATAAAAAGTGATGGACTGCCAAAAATTGATGGGCGCTGTGGGAGCACGCATGGGAGCGTGCACAGGAGGGCTCATTGTTTTAGTTTTTTAATTTAACAAGATTAACACTAGCTGTACCAGTGAGCAGCAGGAAAACTCATGGATGTGAAAGAACAGCCACTGACTATGATTGACAGCTGAAGTTATTCTACTAAAAAGTGGCATTATGGGGAAAAAAATAAGCCATCATGAAAGACACAATTATGAAATAAATTAATTAAAAATGAATATTTTATCATGTTTAATTTATTTAAATTTGAGTATTTTGGTGTTTCATATTCCTCAATATGTCCCTAATTTAAAAAAAAAAAAAAAAGCTAAAGTTTTCTAATTTGCTTGACATTTATCTCCTTCTGGACGTTAGATTTTATTTAAAATGATGTGTATTCAAGTTGTGCGCTACTTTGCTGTTTAAGTAACATGTCATGCAAATGTACTGATCCATTAAGGAGGCGAGGGGAAACTAAATGCAAAGCCTTTGGGTTTTGTTTATTCCTCTCGTCTTAGCTGAGGCTCATCAGCATCAGATATCCATTATGCAAAACAAAAGATCATGGTCTTTAAAAAAAACAAATTCAAACTAAAATCTGTTACATTTATATCAGCATATATGTTAAAACTTGCATTTCGTTTTAACACTTTGCATGGTCTTTTCAATAAAGAAGCATCACCACGTTAATCTTTTAAACTCTGACATTTAGCAATTTGGACATGGCTTATTCAAATGGCTATTGAAAACTGTCGCCTGTTCAGAAGCAATGCAGTTTTTATGTTTGCATGGCATATAAATTTGCCTGTGTATTACTGCATCGTGCTACTGTTGCCATGGTGAAACCAGCCTAATGACCCCAGAGGAGTCCAGCGGTTCATCTTCGAGCTCCAGCAGAGACGAGAGTCGAACCGCCAATGCTAAACTGGATGTTATCTCATTGAACATGTGTAAAACGATTAGAGCAGGAGGAGAAAGCGAGACGCCAAAGGCTGTATAATGAGGAGAGGCTTCCAGAACAGAGAAGGATCAGAGAGAAGGTGATGCTTTGGAGGATGGCAGCAGGAGGGAAACAAAAGGTAGCGATCAGCATCAGCTGTGTCAGACTGTCAGCAAAGCATGACTCAACAAAAACCTCCAAATCATGTTGGATTTAATGAGGACCACATTTAATGACTGTGCACGTGTGTTGATGTGCTCACAAACAGCTGTGGTGTGCTCGTGCCTCTGCTCTGGGTGCTGCTGGCCTCAAACTGTCAGCACACCTAAGAAAATGACACGTTCTCTTTAATCCTCTTTGTCTCCCTCTGATAGCATCTGTTTTTACTGCTCTCGTTGGAATTGGACCTCGCCGCTGCTGCATTCATTATTCTGCTGGCTGCTGTGAGAGCAGCAGGTCAGCAGTTTGAGAATTTACGCTTAATTTATCTTATCCACCTTTTTTATTTTCACTTCCTCTTGTAGAGGTGAGCAGCACTTTCAGGTTAAAATGAGAAAATACCCAAAAGTATGGAGGGTGGAATGTGCCAAACCTGAATAGATAATTAAATGTATTGTTTAATAAATACATAATTAAATTATTAAATACACAATTAAATGTTCCATTAAAAAAAGTACCTTTTAAAGTCTTTAATTCATGATTTATTTAATTAATTTGGTCACATTTCACCCTCCAGTGTCATCTTGAAATTGTGTTACTTGTCAGCCTCACTTATCAAACTCAGTGGGCGGGACTAGTGCAGCTTGTGAACAGATCCTGAGACCTGATTGGCTGCTCCACACTGATCCAAAGGCCATAAAAAATATTCCAAAACTGAGGGGGTGGTAATTGTGTAAAAGGATGACACCTTTGTTTATACTATGAATGTAAAGACAACACACTTTTTTTTTAATTGAAACAACTCGGACAATCGTTAGTTCTAGTAGACTAAGGAAAAATGTCCAAGAGCTGCTACGAAAAGCGGCAAATTTAATCGAAAAAGCTAAAAGGTAGAGTCAGACCCGTGAACCCCCGGTATCTCCATCACTGCATTCCCCGCCAGACCAAAGCAATGGATTTCACATGATCAGCGTTAGTCCCGCCCACTGAGTTTGATGAGGCTGAAAGTTAATTTCATGACGACACTGGAAGGTGGAACGTGACAAAATAAAATAAATAAATCATGAAATAAAGAATTCAAAATTATTGCATTGGACATTTAACTAAGTAATTGTGGATTTAATAATTGTATATGTAATGATTTTATTGTGTATTTAACAATTAAATGATACACGTATGTATTTTGTTAATTTTGTCACATTCCACCTGCTAAAGTCAGCCAAAATTCCTCCACAATATAGAACAAGAGTTGACAGCATTTATTTGCAGAGGGCCATTTAAATTATTTAGGAGTCAAAGGGCCACACAGTGGAATGAATTATGGACACAATTTTCTACTGACATCTGTTGTAAATAAAATCTTTTTTTTTTTTTTTTTTTATTACACATAAGGAAAAGTATTCTTTCAGGCAGACATTTAAAATTGTACTTTTTGCACTTAGGTGTTAATTATTTTGACCATTTTTGCAATCAACCACTGATCTTACCCATCATAAAAGAAAGATTTGGATCTATTTTAGACCAAAATATGAACAGTACGCTTGGTGTAAAATTATTTCAAAGGGAATATAGACTTTTTTTTGGCTTGGTGCACAATTATTTTGGGTTTATTTAAAGCCGCAAAGTACCAGAGAAGTAAATTTAAGTAAATACGCTATTTATGTCCTCATCATTCTGCCTGATGCTGCAGGATGTAAAATAATCCACAATTATGTTTTCTAATTTAATAACAAATGTAATTTATTCAGGGAAATTTTTCTATGTAATCATTCAATTTAATTAATATTGATATTATCTTAATAAGTTAAAATATTCCCATTTAACCAGATAACCCTCTTGATTTTCACGTAATTGATGCAGTTAGACTGCAATATGAAATAATAATAATAAAAAAACTGATTGTAACTGATTGTGCTACACTGTATCATCAGAAATATGTCAAGTTGTTTTAAATTGGACTGTATCAGATTTTTTGAATTTGCAGAGACGTCCAAGTTCAAAAGCAACAAGTTCAATAAGCTCACAAGCTCTTTTACCGTATTTTCCGCCGTAAATGTTGTGCCGCCCTATAAGTCGTATCACTCCAAATATGTCTAATAAAGTGGAAAAATCCATTAATATGTCGCTTCCCCGTATATGCCGCGTCTGTTGTGCGTCACCACTGATGCGTCGCGTTTGTTACGAGTCACTGTTGACCTGGAAATGTGGGCTGTAGGATCGCGCAGAGGGACAAGTTTCTTGGAAATTTAACAAGATGAACACATAAAAACTATTTGTTTGCTCGACGTTATCGCAAAGATTTGTCTCGGTCTAATGTTTGCTTAATAAACGGACTTTAACTGTCAAATCAACTGTATTTCAAAAGTATTCACTGCCTCTGTACTCCCGGGAGCGTGCAGACGGGGAGGAAAAAAGGAAGGAGGAACGCTGCTCGTTTCTTTGAAATTTAACAAGCACCTAAAACAATTATTTGTTTGCTTGAAATTATAGCAAAGGTGCATCTTAATAATATGCACTTTAATGGTCAAATTAGCTGCATTTCGCCAGGGCGGTGCAGCGAAATGAAGCTGATTTGACATTTGCTCCAGGCATGATCCCAGAGCTAGATGAAGATGGCAGTCTATGGCAAGCTGATTGTGTCATTAATAACCACTTTTACCTATTATATGACACAATGGCATGCCATAAAGCTCGAGTGCCATCTAGCGGTGGAAAATGGTAGTGTTCACTATTTTCAGTCAGAATGAATGAAAACTGTCATATCTCGGCCAAAAATTCATTTATAAATATGGAGGGAAAAACATAAATAAGTCGCTTGGGTGTATAAGTCACAGGACATGCAAATTATGCAATAAAACTGCAACTTATAGGCTGAAAAATACGGTAATTGATTTTAGCCAAAACGGAACTTGCTATAACTCAATCACATTTGCAGATGTTGGGCTAAAGTTTGATGTTAGTATTCACAACACTCACTCTGAGCACTAACGCAGCTCGCAAGTCCTTGCAATATTAGGTGACATCACATATGTGAGGTTTGACCAAAACAGCTATGACTTTATCATTTGTCAACATAAGATGAGCTTTATCCAAAACTCTGACATTAACCTCTGGAAGTCCCTTTAACTCCATGACAATTAGTGTTCCTTAGGGGAAAATCTACCAAATTATTCAACAGTTTAAAAGCACTATTTAAAAAAATGCTTTTTCCACAGTAAGCCAGTCAACTTTTAGAGCTCTCTCAGCATGATAAAAATATCACATTTAAAAAAGACTTTAAAGAAAACTAACATTTTAAGGGCTTCTAATATACTCCACATTTCTTTTTTTATTTATTTAAAATGTAGTAATTGTTGTAGTAATAGTTAAGATGCTTGTGGTCAACTATGGAGCTTAGAGTTATACATTGTTTAAGTGAGTGTCCACAGGAAGATGTCTCCTTACTTGGACTGTCAACCTCTTGAATGGGTGTGAGTCCTGCTGTGGGGAAAGACAATAACTATCAAAAAACTGAAACATGAAATTATTAACTATTATTATTATTATAGAATTTGTTTTATTTTTGTATTTTAAGTAACTCACCTGACCAAGACTGAAGCCCAAATGGTCGGTGTGGTGTCCCTGCTGGAAACAAGTTTGTTAAAACTGATGAACAGATGTTATAATGCAAAGTATAAATAATAGTGCAGATTACCTTTAAAAGTAACATCTGTTTCTCTCTCACCAACTAAATAAAAAAACACAAGAAACATGTTTGTCACAAACATTATTGATTATTAATTCTGTTTTACTTGTGGAAAACCATGATTATGCAAGAAGGCCTTCAGTTAGGCTGTGATACTAAAGCTACATAATAAATGTTGACATCAAAACACATCATAACTTTATTTGTTAAAATTGAATTGTTTTCATTTAAAAATATTTACATCTTAACATGTAATATTTGACCTGCCATTGTGTATCTGTTCCTCTCAAACCCAGCCAGTCGAAGCAGATGATCACTTGTCCTAAGTCTGGTTCTGCTAAAGGTTTCTTCCTCATGAGGGAGTTTTTTCTTTCCACTGTCGCCTTCATGCTTGCTCAAGATGAGATTACTTCTGTTGTGACTTGGCGCTATATAAATAAACTGAAGTGAAACTGAGATTGAACTGTGTCTTCGTCTTCAATTTGCCTCTAGCTCCTCTATGTTTGGGTCATTTTCTCCAACATTTGGACCCGTCAAAACAGTAAATTACCTTCATTGCATTATTAGGATTTGGAAAACCAACATTTCTGGAAAGAATGCATATCGTCTGCCAGCTTTTGTGTTAGAGTTTTCAATTAAGATCTTGAGAAAATAGTTAAAACTAATTTGGTAAAATTACAAAAGTAACTTTGTGTGTAACCTTGTGCAAAATTGCAAGAACTTTTACAAAACGTTTGTGTCCAGATTATTTGTTGTGGACGACTCTCAGCTACCATAAATTTTAGCTGAATGTTTGTAAAACAGATTGACTTAGAGCCATTTTGTGTTTTCTAATGTCCATTAGCTGTGGCAGCCATATTGAATTTGTTTGACTCTTAGTTTCTTATATCTTTCTTTTTGGTGGATTTTTCTCTCTCTGCCGTAGCGTTAAAAGTCCTCCTTGCCCATCTTTGTTTCCTGATGACTACCTGAGAATTTGATCTTGGTGAGTATTTAATGAGTCACAGGAGAAAAGGATTTATCTGCAGCCGTTCTGCCCCTCCCGTTCAGTTTTACAGTTTTTAGGAGGGTAAACTCAAACCTCGCCTCACCTGGGCCTCTCGGCTCTACGTGGGCTTAGATATTTTTCTACATTTTTTTCCCCTCTCCCCCACTACTTCTACTCATCTGTGTCTGCCTCTCTTCTATCTTTCCTCACTCGTCAATCTTTTCCCAACGAAAGCGAGAGACGGCAAGAAAGATTAAACTTTCTTTCATCCGTGAAGGCTTTCATCTGTGCTTCTTCTTTAGCAAACAGAGAATTATCAGTGCCGAAACTGACACGGGGCTTTTGACGAGGTTGATGGGATGGGGGGTAGGGGGAGTTATGACGGGAGTCTTCTTCCCATGCAACCTTAGTGGTATTATAGGCTTCTGTCTTTTTCTAATGAGGGCCATGGGATGAACGTTTTTTTGTTTCTTCTTGCTGTGTAAAAAAATAAATAAATTTTGTTGTCACTGTAGTGGTCCAGACCTTGGTCTCTGAGACTGTAATGGACACATCTTATCACTGAGTCCCTCAGTGAGGTACTTTTTCTTTGAGAGCCTGCAGTGGAAAAACTGAACACTGATCTATTTTATTAGTTTAAATTAAATCACAGGAGACTCTTTATTCTTTGATTTTGTTCTAATTCAAATATAATCAAAGCATAACCCTGTGTTATTCATATTTGCAGTGTTGTACTCTACAATGTGTTTTATTGATCATGTGTTATAATGCTGGTTTATTCTGCACTATGATGGTGAATCAAACTCTGTCTTAGTCAAGAACTATGTTTAAGTTGAAAGTCGATGTCAGAGTGGCCTGTTAGTTTTGTTTAGAAATGGAAAGACAGTTTTAATCAAGTTTAATCATAACGTTGGCGTTCTGTCTCCTCTTCATTCCAAAACACCTTCCTCTGTTTTGTAAAACAATCTTTCACTCCTCTGAATTCTTTGACTTGACCAAGTATCCTACCTCCCTGGTTGTTGACCAATGAATGGAGTGGAAACTCTGATGTCAAGTTTCCTTCAAAACTCTCATTTCCTGCTTCTCCCACAGTCTTGCTGGGAAACTGAGCTGTTAAGTTTCTTCTCCTAAGAGCTGATGAACAAAGTCATGAGTCAACGACTTGTTCATTAGCTGAAGATTTATAGCATGTTTGCTGTAAATCTACCTAGAGTGTACGCTCCAACCTGAATGAAATTCCTTTCTAAGGAATGTTTATTCTGAAAGCTGAACCAGAACTCTTAGCCATCAATCTGATTTGGTTTGACGCAGACGCTGGATAGCTAAAAGTTGTAAACACAATGTGACTGTTGTTTGGATATAACTGGACAAACGGACCTCTTACTTTCACCACTGGAAACCATCTCTGACCAGAAGGACGGACGTCTTTACAAGGTACAGAGTTGTGATTGTTTACTAAAAGGCGGACTGGGTCCAGCAGATGTAAACCAGAGGATGTGCTATCTGGTCAACACACTCTTAGATAACTCATTTTTCCTCTTCCATCTGTTATCATCCCTTTTTCATCTTTGCCAACTTTAAGTTAAAACGCCTTCAAATTAAGTTATTATAATACCTTATAAGTTAATTTGTTGTCCCTGAAAAGTATGTCAACTAGTAGAATTATAAACGCATAATCTCTATTTTGTGTTGATGTCTAATTGCAAGAAATTGAAATCAGTAAATCAAGTGTACATTATGTTAATTTTAGTTAATTTTAAAATAAAAGGCAGTATCTCTGGTATGCCAACTATAATTAACGTTTCCTTTGTTGCTTAATGCTCATCTGGTTTACTGTCCATCATTCATTGATCACAAAGTTGTTATGTTAATCCTGAAAAGAAAGATAATCTGTGAATTACTATTCTGACCTGAATAAGTAATTAATTAAGGTAAAAGTATGTCAGTTAACACTGATCATATACCTTACATCTGGTGGCTCGTCCATGCTTTCTAATAGGATTATTCATAAAAATCTGTGAACTATTATGAATTTCAAATGTCATGTTTGCATAGAAATGTCACATTTTGACTCTAGAAATATAGTTTTGGCTGGAGGTGTTCAAAACAGGCAGAAGCTGCATGTTATTGTCATTTAAGATGAAATTATTATTGTTCAACTTTTAAAATGCTGTTTATGCTTTTGGTTAAAAGAATTGTCACTTTGCTGTGCAAATTCTTGGAATGACCGACGCGTCATTGTGCCTAAAAAGCTATTCCTTACATTAACAAGATTGCTGAGTGTGGTTATTACATTAAGAGCAGAAAAAAGAAAGCATATTTTGTTTGAAAGTGCAGTCAGATTGTTGGTTTCTGATGATTCTGGGTGACCCAGTTGTTTTGGACTCGGCTCTGAAAGAGTCCATTGTTGTTTCAACAGTTAAAATTGTTGTTCTTACTGAGGAAGCTCAGTGGACCTGTGTTGCATGTTGTTGCCATATTTCAGAATTTTTTTAAATGTATTTGAATCGTTTATGATCTGTAAAATGATCAGCTCTGCTCAGCTGCTGTAGAGCTTATCACAGTAAGGTGCCGTCCTCACTACATGCCCCGTGACTATTCTGTGATAATAATCACCGCAATTTACATAGCCCCAGATGCTAATGCTAATGACGCCCAGGAAGAAATTCATGACTTACTTACCTCGCTGCAGAGTAAATATCCTGAGGGGTTTTTCATTGTTTGTGGTGACTTCAATCACGTGGATTTACGGGTCTCCCTCCCAACCTTC
>JARVJN010000883.1:16944750-16955850 GCA_031763805.1 Argolebias nigripinnis | reverse complement strand
CGGAAGTATTTAACTGCCATTTAATGTATCAATGACAGATGCCAAATGATATGTCATGTATCATTGGGCACTTTTAAGTGGGTATACTGAAATTCTTAAGCTTTTCTAGTGGGTATACTCTGCATACCCGAGTGTCACGTAGACTACACCACTGGTTCAGAATACTGCAGATGCTGCATCGATCCGTCTGTCAGTCTCACGCTCCAGTCTTCCCTCACTCATGAATAAAACCCCCAAGATACTTGAACTCCTCCACTTGAGGCAAAATCCCACTCTTGACATGAAGAGAGGGGCTGTACCATCAATGGAAAAAAATAATTCACAAGTGTATTTTAATTTTATAGTCAAGAAAATATGCAGTTTGTCAAATGGGAAACTTGTGCTATAAAAACAGCCAACAAGGACTAACTGATGTACAGTGAGCTAGCTGTAGTAAACTACAAACAAACAAGCATGTGGAAGAATGTGCAACTCAGACCAAGAGGGAATCTTGTGTGGCGTTACGATGGATCCGTCCAACATGGCTGCAGAGCTGATAAGCCTGTCTTGTCTCTCTCAGTTGCCAATTGCTGCCCCAAGAGAAAGTGCTTGACACAGACGGCAAAGATGGCAACACAAGACTGAAATAAAGCCTTAACTGTTGCATCTTTTTGTTCCCTCCCTCACATCCACTTCAAACATGACCTCACCCGCTGGTCTTTGCTGAGGAAAAACCTCAGTGTCTCATGTGCTGCTGTGCTTTCCCATCATCTATATTGTGGCTCCTTGTTCTTTCCATATTTTCTTTTTAACATCTTTAAATTGTCCTCACATCAACACACAAACACTTTCCTCTGACTGACAGCAACTGTAAAAGCCACCTCATTGGAAAGAAACAACAAAAATCCTGACTTCTCTCATTTATCCATTTCAGACATATTCTACTGTGCTTACAACAAAAGGCCAAACACCAGGACACCACACTCCTCCTGTTAGAGCGTACCAAGACACATGCAAATCACAGCCCACATGCAAAGTGTGTGGTGCAAGGAATAATGTTTCAAGTACGTATTTGAAAAAAAAAAAAAAAAGCATCCCTGAGCATTCAAAGCACTGTATTTCTCTTAAAAACTTACTCAAAGTAAATTTTTACAGTTAAAAGTAAAAAAAAATAATAATATGTGTAATACCATGCGTCCCA
Source organism: Argolebias nigripinnis (assembly GCA_031763805.1). Taxonomy (NCBI): domain Eukaryota; kingdom Metazoa; phylum Chordata; class Actinopteri; order Cyprinodontiformes; family Rivulidae; genus Argolebias; species Argolebias nigripinnis. Next base: position 16,954,670 of record JARVJN010000883.1, on the reverse strand, counting down.
TTAGATATACAGTATACAGGTGCTGGTCATAAAAGTAGAATATCATGAAAAAGTTGATTTATTTCAGTAATTTGATTCAAAAAGTGAAACTTGAATATTATAAACATTCATTTCACACATACCAATATATTTCAAATTTTTTTTATTTTAATGTTGATGATAATAACTGAAAATTAATGAAAACCCCAAATTCCGTATATCAGAAAATTAGAATACTGTATTGTGAAAAGGTTGAAGACAGCTGGTGCTACACTCTAATCAGCTAATTAACTCAAAACACCTGCAAAGGCCTTTAAATGGTCTCTCAGTCTAGGCTACACAATTGTGGGGAAGACTGCGGTCCAAAAGACGATGACACCTTGCACAAGGAGGACAAGACACACAAATTCATTGCTAAAGAGGCTGGCTGTTCACAGAGCTCTGTGTCCAAGCACATTAATAGAGAGGTGAAGGGAAGGAAATGAGGTGGTAGAAAAAAGTGTACAAGCAATAAGGAGAACTGCACCATGGAGAGGATTGCAAAACAAAACTCATTCCAAAATGTTGGGGAGATTCACAAAGAGAGGACTGCAGGTGGAGTCAGTGCTTCAAGAACCACCACACACAGATGTATGCAAGACATGGATTTCAACTGTTGCATTCCTTGTGTCAAGCCACTCTTGAACAAGAGACAGCATCAGAAGTGTCTCACCAGGGCTAAAGACAAAAAGGACTGGACTGCCACTGTGTGGTCCAAAGTTAAGTTCTCTGATGAAAGCAAATTTTGCATTTCCTTTGGAAATTAAGGTCCCAGAGTCTGGAGGAAGAGAAGAGAGGAACAGAATCCACGTTGCTTGAGGTCCAGTGTCAAGTTTCCACGGTCAGTGATGGTTTGGAGTGCCATGCCATCTGCTGGTGCTGGTCCACTGTGTTTTTTTTAGGTCAACACAGCCATCTACAAGGAAGTTTTAGAGCACTTCATGCTTCCTGCTGCTGACCAATTTTATGGAGATGCAGATTTCATTTTTCAACAGGACTTGGCACATGCACACAGTGCCAAAGTTACCAGTACATGGTTTTGGCACATGCACACAGTGCCAAAGTTACCAGTACATGGTTTAAGTATCATGGTATCCCTGTTCTTAATTGGCCAGCAACTGACCTGACCTTAACCCCATAGAAAATCTATGGGGTATTGTGAAGACGAAGATGTGACATGCCAGACCCATCAATTCAGAAGAGCTGAAGATCACTATCAGAGCAACCTGGGCTCTCATAACACCTGAGCAGTGCCACAGACTGATAGACTCCATGCCATGCCACATTGCTGCTGTAATCCAGGCAAAAGGAGCCCCAACTAAGTATTGAGTGTTGTACGTACTCGTACTTTTCATGTTCATACTTTTCAGTTGGCCAATGTTTCTAACTTCTCACCTTTTGAATGGAATTACCAAAATAAAAACTTTTTCATGATATTTTAATTTTATGACCAGCACATGTACAATTCTATGCAACATTCGTTTTCATACATCCTGTAGCGAGGGTGGAACATGGCGTACGCAACCTTTTTGCGCATACGAGGCCCCTGGCCCTCGAAGTCTTCTTCTTCTAAAGCTCATTTGAACATGTGCTCGGTTGCCTAAACCTAAGCAAACTTACTTGATAGCTTCTTGTAGATCTATGACAATCAAGCTTGGTTTAAAAGACACTGTTCCGTAATGTATGCTATAGATATGCAAAGTTATGTTGATGGTTTGTGATACGCTGGGGCTCAAACTAAGTTCAAGCAAACTACAGTAATGGACAAAAATATGCTGTTAAACAGGAGTGCCTTCCATTTGCATAAAGAACACAGACTGCGTTTGCAGTTTAACTGCTTTACACGTGACTTTTAGTTTAGCTCTGTCTGTAATAAATACCTGTCACAACTCATGAATGACTGCTGACAGTTCTCAGAGGTTTCCCCAACTGATTTTTGTTGGGCTGGATTCATTCACAGACTAAACAATCGGAGCAGCAGCTACTTGTTTGTTCAGCGCGCTGCAGCCTTCCATCAGCAACGGCCATATATTATCCTCAGAGTCTATATGTAGAGTGTGGTTGTGGGGCGTCGGAGATGCAGTATGTGGGGAAATGAGAGGAGATCTGTTGCAGCCCACAGGCGCCCCCCCACTTTTTTTTTTTTGCATTCTCTGATGTGGCTCCAAGTCTTCCCAGGAAATGCAAGGCCTTCTGGGATACCACTTAAGTAGTCTCCGTAGTTTTGCAAGCATGTGTGAATAAGTTCATGTGGCTGCATCTTCATGCATTCTAGGATTCTGTCTGCTCCGGTTGTTGTAAAGCTCTTACATTCGGTGTGGCTGATTGAAGTGGCTTTTCAGGTAATAAGGAAGCAAATGAAAGAACAAAGTGTAACGTTCAGCTCACTTTTCTGATGGGTGGGGCTCTCTGATGTGAAGCTTTCACTTCAAATCAGAGAGCTGCAGAGCATTTAAAAACACTCGGGCATTCCACAAGTTTTCTCATGAGCTCTTATCTTTGATATTTACACAAGGCCCTGCCTCATGACATCAGCTGTGAACTGTTATCTTTGTATCTCCAGTGGCATGCACTCCCATATCCACTTTTTGATAGTTTAGAGGAAATGATACAGGTTTTTTTAAAGTTTATTGTGTGAATGCTGATTCAGCATTTATGTTTACTTGTTTTTATTACTTTGTACAATTCTTGCAATCTTAAAACTTTGCACAGTTTAATTTTTCAAAAGTACTTTGTAACTCGTTCTGGAGATGGGCAATATGACTTTTGTAACTTTTAGATGTTTCAAAAATATTTGACTTCATATACAGATATTTTAATATAGAAATACATTGAGTTGTCTTCAGGTCCTTTGAAAACACATTTTGATATCTGCTTCTTCATAGCTCTAATTTCTTCATCTGATGCTCCTTTTAGCTAGTGTTTTACTGCTTTTATTAGCATAATGCTACTTTTAGCTTTTAGTTACTGTTATGATAATAATAATAATAATGAATTCAATTTATAACGCACTTTTCATTAATAAAAATCTCAAAGTGCTATGCTGTATGCTAAAGTGTTATGCTACTTTTAGCTGGTCATTTGATACTTTTGTATTTTGGTTATCCTTTTTTCTACTTATAGTAGTACCTAAATAAGTTTTTACTTAGCCTTTTGTTACTTTTAACTAGTGTTTTGCTGCTTTTACTTGGCCTTTTGCTACTTTTAGCTCGCGTCTTACTGTTTTAACTAGCATATTGCTACTTTTAGCTCGTGTCTTACGGTTTTAACTAGCATATTGCTACTTTTAGCTTTTTAGTAAGTGTGTTTTGACTTTATCTTTTTTTGGGACCCTGTGTACACAACTTTGTTCCGCCACATGTACCACATGTTTGACAAATAAATAAACATTGATTTTGACTTTATTAATTTATTTTTTATTATCATTATTAATTAATATTTTGATTTTATTATTATTATTGCAGCTATTCATTTAGTTATTTTAGCTTGTGTCCTGCTTGTTTTAGCTTGAACAAATCAGCTTCAGCTTCTATATGAAACTTCAGAGAAAGTCATGCAGCGCTTTATGTTCACGCCACACTTTCACATAAGGTACAACTTCTCTAGTTGACATTTTGTTAAACCCACCCCCCTGCTTTTTGTTAAGTGAACATGGCTGCCGAGGGGCCCGGTCCGTCTCTCATCTGCAGCCTGTTACGGCGTAGCGGGAGGATGATATCATACTGGTCTCGGAGCGGCGGCTGGTAATTGGCTCGTTCTCCTCCTTGCAGCAGCACGGGCCAAACAGAACACACAAGTGGAGCCAGGCAACGCAAGTCAGATGCAGCGGGTTTTTCCAGAGTCGCTGGATGGGGCCTCAGCGCAGACCGAGAGCCAAGAGGCCTCGGAGAGAGGGAGGGGGGTATGCAAAGATCCAACTGTAAATGTCAGAAATGAATGAAAGCCCTCAACCCAATATGAAATCTGATATAGCGCGCCCCAGGCCAACCTGTTTGATGTGCCGCACAATCGTCTGTTCAACTCGTCCAGATAACTGTGCTTATTCTCTATATTGCATTGCAACAGCAACAAAAAGGCCTTTTCATGTGGAAGGCCTGTGAGAGCCAACTTCAGTGAGCTCTAAGCCCACATAATGTTCCATTACAGTGAAACTGAACAACTGCACCTCTGGGCTGCAGAGGAGCATCAGCCAGCAACAGTTTGTTTCACAGAAATCCATGCGCAGTTTCTCAGCACTGAGGAAATGCACATGCGTCTCAAAGCAGAGGTAATAGCCGAGGCGGTGAATCTGAACACACAGCCAGGAAATAAAGCTCAAACTTCTGCAGATTGATTAAAAGTAAAGGCCAAGCATATTGCCAGCTGCCTTTAAGATCATTTTTGGGAAATGAATTACCCATTTTTATCTCGTAAATGGCACTTTGCACAATCTCATTCGATATACCGTAAGAGCTTGTGAGATTCGTTAGCACTCAAAGTCTGTGGGCTAGTCTCACATCGCTCTAGCCAGCATGAGTTCTTCGGTGCACGCTTTCTAATAAAGCGCACTTGTTATCTTTTGAAGAGCCTGCTCAGTCATGCCATCATGTTTCCTGCTATATGGTGGTTGTTGTACACAAAAGCAAGGGCGCTGATCTTCTGATTACATAGCGGGAACGTCGCTGTTGTCTGCAGACAGTGTGGGAAAGAATGTGTTTTCGCGTTGTTAAAGGAGGGTGCAGTGCTCGGCGTGTTAGCACGTGCCCGTCCGCCTGTCTGGTGTCCATTGTTTACCCACATCAGTGACAGAAAAGTGGGTGTTCGGTTATGAAATGCCTCACGACGACAAACGCGGGTTTTGTAGGCGGTGAGAACGTCAGAGTTCCTGTCAGGGCCAAGATGCGACTCAGCATCCGTGGGCAGAAACGACTGACAGAGCAGAAACCGTCGGACGAGCCGCTCTGCCGTCACTGGAATGACTCGAGCGCTTTCCCTCTCGGTGTCAGGTTATGCACTGCAGTGGCTCAGAGTTGGTGTTGTTACCATGATGATACAACCACAAAATCCACATACGCTTTTTTTTTGTTTTGTTTTTCTGCAGAGTACTACAGCCTGCAAGACTGAAGCCAGATTGGGGATCTGTAGTGAGGAGACACCCGTTTGTACTTGAACTTAAAAAGTTTGATGCTCCTGTTACACAAGGTTGTTCTCTTAACTTGAAATATTGGTTATTTTCAACTTTATTCCAGCAGTAATTTGTTGCTATGTAAAAACAAAGCAGTGTAATGATGCCTTCATGTCTTGTTTTGAAATACTAGTTTAGTGTGAATGCTGAATCAGCATAATCACCACTGTGTTCCTGTTTTTATTTTTTATTTTTGGTATTTTTCCATACATTTATTGCAATCTCACTACCGTACTTCTCTATACGTTGTACTTTTTTAGCATTTCATATATAAAAAATTTGACTCATTCAATATATATGACTTTTGGTTTTTGTAGCTTTTATAGTTTTCAGAGTATTTAACTTTATTTGCAAATATTTTCCTCAGGCTCATATTTTGGACAGAGAAGACCGATGGTTTGCCAGAAGGGATGAAGGAAGCCATTTATGCTAAGCAAGAAAAACCAACTTTTTTAAATGTTATTTAATTTAATAAGTTTATTCATTTTAAAATATAACACAAAACAATCACACATGTGACTATACAATACAGTATAAAGATATAAAATGAAGGGTATAGCAGAATGAAAAGAAAATCTTAGTATATCTGCCCCCTTTTTCAAATACAGTAGTCAATTCAAACAAAAAACAATCATCAACAAGTAACAGAATAAAAAAGAACAACTCATATAATAATTGAACTACAAAATAACACACAAAATACTATTTCATATACATGTATATTTTTGTAATAATTTGGTTTTGATCATATTCTTGAATGTAGACAATGATTTTTAATTTTTAATTTCAGTATCCAAATCGTTCCACAAACTAATTCCCTGAATTGAGGTTGACTGACCCCTCGAACTGGTTCTATATTTCAGTTTAACAAAAATATATGTTCCCTTAAGATTATAACAGCTTTGATGTTTAACAAAAAGTATTTGGATGTTCAATGGTAGTTCATTTCTATGAGTTCTATACATAACTGACAAGATATTATAATCCACCAAGTCATGGAACTTTAGTAACTTCAATTGGTGAAATAATGTGCTTGATGGGTGACAATAATTTTTTCTAGTAATTATTCTTATAGCTCTTTTCTGTAACAAAAAAAAAACAGGTTCCGTAAATGTTTTACATGCTTTACCCCAGATATCAATACAGTACAATAAATTATATGTGGAACAATAGTTGTGTTGTACAACAAGTACAAATTATTCTGAATCGTGTTTAAAGATGTTGTTTCCACACTCATCTGGACTTGATCTGCTAATACATAAAAATATACAATCTTTTATTGGTCATTTTCCTTGCTTAAAACAATATCGGTTTCATATTGCTCAACTGTAAATGCACTTTTGTTTTTAGAGAAATTGCCATTGTCGTATAAAGCAGTGTTAGCTTCCTCACTCGTCATTTGCAAAGTATGCACTTTACGAAATGTCACTCATGAGTAATGTGTTGTGCTCTGTGAAAAGATGCAACAGTCACAAGCAGGAGAGACAAAACTTTATAAATCTCAAGTGTTTTAAACATCAAGGTTGGATCATGTCACTGTGCTGTGGAGCCCAGTTAGATTCACATCAGCCACAAAGGAAATGCTGAGAATTTAGCTAAGAGCGCTGAACCAAAGCGATGCTTGAAAAATGTCATATTTGTGGGACTGTGTGGATGGAAAGCTCACAAAGAAATTCCGGAGCGAAGAACAGTTCATTCAGGTTCATTATGGTCCTTTCATTGATTGTTACCTAACAAGCTAACACCTGGAGCACTTCATTGTGTTACTGTTCAGGATAACGGCTTTGCAAAAGTAAATAACACTGATCGTTGCAGCCAGTTACACATGACAATTACAAAACAGATTTTAAACTCACAGTTGGCACCTATGCTGAAATGGCTCAATGCTGTGTGGCCTGTAAAGCTGGATTCCCCAGCTGCATGTCAGCTTTCAAAAATACCATTCAGTTCTAATCTTCATGGCAAAGAACTGTACCGACCATACCACTGGGGACGTAATGATATGCCTCTATGCTTTTATAGTTTCACTGATTTAAAAATGGCAATTTCTGATCATAAAAACTCACAATCCCTGTCCAAAATGTATGATTTAATGTGTGCAAATGTGTTCTCAGAGCACAGTACTGATTGCTAACAGTGTTGACGCGTCGAGTCTCACACTGCAGTGTTGCAGTGAGGCTCTGCAGAGTAATTTAAATGTCTTAAGTAATCTGCGCATAATCCCCATGTAATTTATTACTAATAGAAGCGTTACTATAAAACCATCCACTCACCACAGTGTGGATGATGAATAATGCCAATTTACTTGTTTTCTCACTGTCATATAAGTTTGCAAACAGAGTCAACAAAAGACAGGCCGCATTATTTTATTATTAATTTTATTAACCTTTATTTAACCAGGCAAATCCCATTGAGATCACAGATCTCTTTTGCAACGGAGGCCTGAAGGCAGCCTAACATGCATGTTTTGTTTTTGGCTTTTGGTCTGTGGGAGGAAACCAGAGAAAACCCACGCAAGCACGAGAAAAACATGCAAACTCCACACAGAACGACCCCAGGCCCAACCGGGGATTGAACCCAGGACCATCTTGCTGTGAGGCAACAGTGCTAACCACTGAGCCGTCGTGCTGCCAAGTAGTTTTTACTGATGTGGAATTTTTTAGTGGGTGGAGCCACAAAAAAAAAAGAGCCGAATAAAAATTAAAACCCTTGTAACTAATAACCTATAATAAATTGATGAAAAATAATATAACTTGTAAAACCTAATGTAGTACAGATGTAGTGCTGTCCTTGCTGAGCTCACAGATGAAGTTAGCAACAAATTTATAATGTTCTGTATCTTTTGTTGCAGTCTGATTTCTTCAGGGGCACGCGCTCCCTGTTGGTGTTTGAGTGAATGAACGAAGAATGCAGGTTTAAGGCATTAGCTTAATTTCTCAAGTGGGAGGTTAAGTCAATCTTTTAAATTCAGTCTATGAGAATCCAGAGAGGCGTATCTGCACAGAACTATCCACTGTAATTTGTGTACGCCAGCCCCCTTTGGTTGCGTTTGTCACAGGAATGAATAAGCAGTCATCCCTCGGAAATTGCCATCATGAAATATGCCTAGTTCATTTATAAAATTGAAAGTACATATCACCCAGTGACAGTGCCCTATACGTTATAGTCCATCATCTGTTACCTCTGGCAGTGCCACTTTTCGTGACGTGTGCTCGTCTGGAGCCTGAAAACTGCGTTTAAAGTGAAAAGCCGTTACAGTAACAACAGTCACTCAGGCGGAGTTTATTAAAGAAGCAAGACTCTAATAAAGTTGTTTTACAGGAGCCAAAACTTATTGAAATTTGCTCATCGCGTGAGACAGAGCGGTACCTGATCACACAGATGTCCAACGCATGCGCGCATACAAAGACATCCACGCACACTCAGCTGAACATCTGTTTCCAAGAGCTGAAGTGGTGAAAGATGCTCATTGACAAAGTGATTGATGCTGCTGCTGTCATCCTCTGGCTCTTCTAATCCGCTGCTTTCTCTCTCTGTTCCACCTTTCAAAGCAGAACCCTTAGCAGTAATGAACGCCGCTCCAGATGCCCAGTAAATTTTACAACAGTTGGCCTGTCAATCCACAAGCGCGGGCACACATGAGTGCACATGTAGTGTGCATGCATAAATAAATAATAGATACATCACAGGACAACAAAAATCTCTTGCAACAGCTGAGCTGCTGGGCATTAAAACAAAGTTAATGTTTATATAATTGTGCCTAAATTGTAATAAAGTTTCTTTCAAAAGCAAAATTTAAAATGAATTTATGCCTTTGTCCCAGTCCTGAAGCTTCCTTTTCTTGGAAATACTGTACATGTTACTACTGTTTGTTTTACTCTACAGAATGTCAACTGGGCATAAACAAATTCTGATTTCTTGAAAAAAAAAATAACAGTCATGTAAAAAAATGAATCTTCCTTTTCTTTTTTTATTTATTACTGTTTTAAATATTTTTAGGGTATAATTTCTTCATTTTAGTTTTATATTTTAATCACAACAAAAGCACATTATTTTGTGAACAAACTGTTTTAGTCGGGATAAAACATTTTCAAATTCAAGATCTTTTTTATTGAATTTTTCATTTTTTTCCTCCAAAAAAACAACAACAAACAAACAATATCATAAACAGCAAAGATGGTAACGAAACATTTGCATGTAACCATTGGTGAAGACATTATTAAACTGAGTCAATCTGAGTTGCAACATGTACATTATAATCCACACCAAAGGAAAAAAATAAAATAAAATAATAAAAAAATCCCTACCCAATCACTGCCAAAAGAAAAGGGAAAAAATAAATAAAAGGTAAAATAGCCAAGAGACTGCATTAACCTGAGTGAGTTGTGTTGTCAAAGAGACTGGAATAGATTCAGGAAAGGTCCCCAAACATTCTCAAATTTACCCTCTTTCTGTTGGAGTGTGAATCTGATTTTCTCCAGCTTTAAACAGGACATGATATCAGCCAACCACTGAGCGTGAGTGGGTGGAAACGGTTCTTTCCACCTTAGCAAAATAGCTCGTCTGGCCAGGAGAGAGGTGAATGATATTATGTGTTGTTGGTTTTTATTTAGGTTTGTCATGCCCTCTACAAGACCAAACAGAGCAATCAGTGGGTCAGAATTCAGACGTGTATCTAGTACACGTGATAAAGTCTGAAAGATTTCCCGCCAATATTTGTTCAGAGATGGGCAAAACC